>JAMWET010007010.1:1162500-1202500 GCA_024036415.1 Prochilodus magdalenae
CTCACCGACGATTTGGATCTCAATGTCGGCTTTGTCCTCCATGTTCTCGATCTTCACAGACAGCGTGTACAGCCCGGAGTGGTCTCTGGCAGCCTCTCTGATGAAGAGGATGGTGTCCACCTCGGAGGTGCGAATGTTGACCAGTTTTGTGTCCAACGGTGCCCCGTCTTTAAACCAGTTGACCACAGGGCGCGGTTTACCCTGAGAGGGAACAAGAGACATTAGAGCTGGAGAGACGAAGTGGAGATGCTGGAGACCAGAGGAACCACGCAGTGTGCGCTTTCAGGTCGGCATGCCCAGTTTGCTGACCTGGAAGGGAATGACGAGGTTGACCTTCTCGCCCACCTTCCTGATGAACTTAGTCCTCAGCTGCCGAGGAAGACGAATCTTTGGATGTTCTGAGAGGGAGAAACAGAAGCAGCACATGGCATGTGTAGGTAGTACGGTCACTGTGTGTGGTCATTGCATGTGAATTAACATGAGGGAATCAGCATGGGCTGATTATCATACTGTATAAACAACGTATATAAGAAGATTAGATTAGAGTGGAATATGAAAAATGTCCTAATGCAACATGGTTGGACATGTTTTTTTGGAGATTTGGTTTACCAACCAGAGCTATCTGGCAAGGCAATGTCAGATGGGGATAAAGAAATGATATGTTTCATTTTCGGGACTGTCAGATTTTTGTCAAATACTGACATATATAACAGGATATTAAACAAATGACATCATACCTTTAGTACTGCATGAATGAAACAGGATTTGTACTGTAACTGCAGTAAATACAGAATAAATATATTTATTACTAGGTGTCCGTGTTTGGAGTGTTGGCCTGTCGGAAAAGACCATTTGATGACATCATATGAGAACACATATATAATATTTTGCAGAATTACAGGTATAAACTGTATATAAAGAAACACATGACCTGTGTAGTGTGTCTGAATCCGCAGTAGGTTCTAGATGACTTGTGAATGTGGAAACACACAGTTGCACTGTTCTCCTGCATGATATTTATGCTTTATGTTTTTATTATTTTACATACGCTCTCCACGGTAACAATACTCTCAAGGCAGTATCCTTTACATAGTCACTATACTTTCATTGCATACCATTAAACAGTTTTACTGCCATCATAGTGGTGCTTATTATTATTATTATTATTATTATTATTATTATTATTATTATTATTATTATAGTACTTCTTTTTCTTCTTCTCTTTATTTGTTTACATTTTCTATTATTGTACTTTACTGTACTTGGGCTGCTGCAATATGTGACTTTCCCTCTGGGATTAATAAAGTGATCTATCTATCACTCTATCTATCTATCACTCTATCTATCTATCTATCTATCTATCTATCTATCTATCTATCTATCTATCTATCTATCTATCTATCTCTCTATCTATCACTCTATCTATCTATCTATCTATCTATCTATCTATCTATCTATCTATCTATCTATCTAGTCATAAAGCAGTAGACGAAAGTTCCCCGGATGACATACTGCCTCCGGTGAGATTTTCAAGTATGCGGGCACAGCACACTGTGCTATCCCATGATTCCACTGGAGCTGTGGAGGCATTCCGAGCTGAGGACGAATTAATGACGGGATGTACGTAGAAGTGTAAGTTATCTAAAACTGAAAACATCTTAAAATGTTAAGGTTTTATGCACCAAGTAATGTTATGAAGCGCTTGCGGTGAACATACAGCCCATTTTACACGTTTATATGAATGAATGGCGAGACTTCTACAGTGGTGGCGTGACGTCTTACGTAAAATGACGTTGGCAGGGTGGCGTACGTAGTTTGTCTGAGGTTGCATGGATACTGCGTACTCGCGTACTGAAAGACCCTGCTGCTTCGCCGGTCGAGCAGTGCGGACTGGGTTCAATCCAGTACGTACCGACTAAGTAGGCGATTTCGGACGCAGCCAAAGTAGTGCTTGAATGCGTCAGGGTCTGTTTGTTTATTAAGGAGGAGCCTGTAATATGCCCGTGGGAGATTGTTCATCCGTAGTGGAAATATTTCTGAGTGTGTGTGCGGAAGGACAGACTCCTCACCGGTGATCTCTCTAATGGTAACTCCTTGTTTTATCTCTGCCGGAGGGCTGCGTCCGGCGATGTTGACGGCTGTCACCCGGAACAAATACTTCTCCCCGACCTGCAGCCCCCGTACGCGATACATGTTCTTCTCCACGGGGGCCTCGTTGGCCTGCACCCACTCGCTCCCTGAGACACACACACACATGCATGAATACATACACATGCATAAATAAACAAGGAATACATTCCACTGAATACAAATCCAGCGTTTTTAGCTCAGAGGGCAACATCCGAACTTTCATGCGAAAAACAAATCACGAAAAGCCAAGAGGCTAATGAGCAGAAATGAAGACTGACGTTTCACTCCTGTACGTACAAATCCTGAGACAGGAGTGACGTCTGCTAGCCTATTTCTAACCTCCTCGGGCCTGAGGCTAATTACTCAAATGTTACGGTACTGTAGACGCGCAGACCGAGGGCGACTGTTTTGATGCAGATTTACTCAGGAATCAGGGCATCACCAGGCTGATGGCCTCTACTGCAACGTGCTGATAAACGACTGGCCCGCCCTGCGCATTCACATGTAACTATGTTCACCAGGATCTGAAAGGCAAGTCCCTTAAAGTCCTAACACGTCGTTATCACGCCCTGTCACTAATATTACACAGAGGGCACGTGTCTACTTTTAGGTAACTATGGTGTGTCAGTGTGTAATCAGTGGTCTCAAACTGACTGGTAACACTTTACTGTAGTATGGTGGCTGAGAAGTGCCAATCAAATGAACAAAATTACAAACGTGAAACATTTTTACCAGCACCGAAACACTTTTACCAGAACCCAAACACTTTTACCAGAACCCAAACACATTTACCAGAACCCAAACATTTTTACCAGAGCCCAAACACTTTTACCAGAGCCCAAACACTTTTACCAGAACCCAAATACTTTTACCAGAACCCAAACACTTTTAACAGTACCCAAACACTTTTACCAGAACCCAAACATTTTTACCAGAACCCAAACATTTTTACCAGAGCCCAAACACTTTTACCAGAACCCAAACTCTTTTATCAGTACCCAAATACTTTTACCAGAACCCAAACACTTTTACCAGAACCCAAACTCTTTTATCAGTACCCAAACACTTTTACCAGAACCCAAACACTTTTACCAGAACCCAAACTCTTTTATCAGTACCCAAACACTTTTACCAGAACCCAAACACTTTTACCAGTACACAAACACTTTTACCAGAACCCAAACACTTTTACACACTGCGAATTCTGAAGGTAAGGGTAGGTCTAACACACAGGAAGTGCTTCCTTGTCAATGAAACTGTCCGAGGTGGTAGAATGAGTGTAGCGTGGGATGGTGATAATGCTAAAGCCTGATTTGTATATTCTGTGGCACGTGTTTTAGCCAGCTGTTACGCTTTGTTTTTCCTGTGGAAGGTCTTTATAGTTTTTAAAAGAGCAGACGGAAGAAAGAGATGAGCAGGCGACGTCTATAACCAATGGTTATAAGCCATTGGTTATCCCACTGTCACAGACTAGCGTTACTTATCCTCTAGGTACTGATTTAAAAGAATGGTGCTCAAGTGAATCATCTCAGCAACTGTTAATTTGTCTCAGCACTTGTCCACAATCCTCTGTACTGACTGTCTCAGACTGGTGCTCCGTCCTCTGTACTGACTGTCTCAGACTGGTGCTCCATCCTCTGTACTGACTGTCTCAGACTGGTGCTCCATCCTCTGTACTGACTGTCTCAGACTGGTGCCCCATCCTCTGTACTGACTGTCCCAGACTGGTGCTCCGTCCTCTGTACTGACTGTCTCAGACTGGTGCTCCATCCTCTGTACTGACTGTCTCAGACTGGTGCTCCATCCTCTGTACTGACTGTCTCAGACTGGTGCTCCATCCTCTGTACTGACTGTCTCAGACTGGTGCTCCGTCCTCTGTACTGACTGTCTCAGACTGGTGCTCCATCCTCTGTACTGACTGTCTCAGACTGGTGCTCCATCCTCTGTACTGACTGTCTCAGACTGGTGCTCCATCCTCTGTACTGACTGTCTCAGACTGGTGCTCCGTCCTCTGTACTGACTGTCTCAGACTGGTGCTCCTTCCTCTGTACTGACTGTCTCAGACTGGTGCTCCTTCCTCTGTACTGACTGTCTCAGACTGGTGCTCCTTCCTCTGTACTGACTGTCTCAGACTGGTGCTCCTTCCTCTGTACTGACTGTCTCAGACTGGTGCTCCTTCCTCTGTACTGACTGTCTCAGACTGGTGCTCCATCCTCTGTACTGACTGTCTCAGACTGGTGCTCCGTCCTCTGTACTGACTGTCTCAGACTGGTGCTCCGTCCTCTGTACTGACTGTCTCAGACTGGTGCTCCGTCCTCTGTACTGACTGTCTCAGACTGGTGCTCCGTCCTCTGTACTGACTGTCTCAGACTGGTGCTCCATCCTCTGTACTGACTGTCTCAGACTGGTGCTCCGTCCTCTGTACTGACTGTCTCAGACTGGTGCTCCATCCTCTGTACTGACTGTCTCAGACTGGTGCTCCGTCCTCTGTACTGACTGTCTCAGACTGGTGCCCCATCCTCTGTACTGACTGTCTCAGACTGGTGCGCCATCCTCTGTACTGACTGTCTCAGACTGGTGCTCCGTCCTCTGTACTGTCTCAGACTGGTGCTCCGTCCTCTGTACTGACTGTCTCAGACTGGTGCTCCGTCCTCTGTACTGACTGTCTCAGACTGGTGCGCCATCCTCTGTACTGACTGTCTCAGACTGGTGCTCCGTCCTCTGTACTGACTGTCTCAGACTGGTGCTCCATCCTCTGTACTGACTGTCTCAGACTGGTGCTCCATCCTCTGTACTGACTGTCTCAGACTGGTGCTCCTTCCTCTGTACTGACTGTCTCAGACTGGTGCCCCATCCTCTGTACTGACTGTCTCAGACTGGTGCTCCGTCCTCTGTACTGACTGTCTCAGACTGGTGCTCCGTCCTCTGTACTGACTGTCTCAGACTGGTGCTCCGTCCTCTGTACTGACTGTCTCAGACTGGTGCGCTATCCTCTGTACTGACTGTCTCAGACTGGTGCGCTATCCTCTGTACTGACTGACTACACGTGGACTGCTGCACTAAGCACTTTAATATACTTCTACAACTCCACACAATGTGAGGTTAACATGTATGGAAGGTATTGTGTGTGTGGGTGCATGTGTAGGAGTGTGTGTGTTTGTACTGTATGTAATGTTGTCACTCTCTGTGCACTGTGAGCTAATGTAACCAAGGACAAATTCCTTGTATGTGTGAGCATACTTGCCAAATAAAGCTTGATTCTGATTCTACAGTTCCCTGAAAAACACCATCACTGCACACTGTAATGTACCGATGATGTTTAATATAATACTAAGTGGTCTGAAGATAAGATGAGACAACAAAACCACACACAACTGTAGGTAAGTGTAAAGTAAACGCTAGACAGGGTCAGTTAAATAGCGAGTCAGCATATTTCTGTAGGGCTTATTATAGAAATTGGTAATGTAAATATCCTGTTGCTGATGCTGAAAGATAAATGTAGAGATGCATGGAGGAACGCAGGATACTAACTCTACCTGGATTAGCATTAGAGAGAAGTGTTACATATGTTGCTATAGTGTTACTAATGTGGAACAGGGAATAAAAGAACATTGTTAGATAGATAGATAGATAGATAGATAGATAGATAGATAGATAGATAGATAGATAGATAGATAGATAGATAGATAGAAATACAACAAAAAAAATCCTCTGCTTATGCCTGTATCTTTACCCATATACTCATATACAGAGCAGCAGGCCAGTTCCTGGTTCTCACCTCCTTCAACGCAGTACTCAATGATGTATCCATCCACCCCACCTGCACCGATCCTGTCTGGGGGGAGCCATTTCAGGGCACATGTGCCATCAGTGATATCTTCCACCATCAGTCTGGTGGGTTCACTGGTAGGGGCTGTAAGTGACAGGAGAGTGTACTTAGGAAGTAGCCTTGAGGGAGTATGAGTGCACTTCTGGCCTGCTTCAATACCACATGTTTTTATTGTTTAAATGTTCTATCAAATATCATCTCCAATAATCACATATTCTATAAGAATAAGAAAAGCTTTGGTGAAAACTTAAACTCAGCAAACTCTCAGATCCTGCCCACTCGGCAGCTTTATAAGGGTTGACGGATTTCTTTGAACTGTCCAGGACAGCTGAGTAAACAGTTTCTGAAATAAGAGTCATCCTAATATAGGAAAAACCACACACGTAAGACTACACACCTAACAAGCACACACAAAACAAGGACTATACTAGAGAGAGGAGAGAGAGGAGAGAGAGGAGTCCTCAGTGCTTCTCTGACTGTTAGTAAGGGGATGATAATTCTCTGATGAGAATGAATCAGACACGTTCAGGCACGAAAATCACAAAAATGCTCTACACACCAATAGGCATGAAGGGTTTGGAGGAGGTGCTGGGCTGGGAGACACCGATCCCATTAACAGCAAACACCCTCATCTCATACAACACGCCCTCAATCATCTTCTTGGCTTCGTACGTGGTCGACTCAAAGATGTCGAAGTTAAGTTTAGTCCATCTGGACGAGCCCTTTTTCTTCCTCTCCATCAGATATCCTGAAAACAAGACCTACAGGCTAGTACAGAGCAGGAGTTTACAGAATGTAAAAAATAAAACACGCTTAGTTTAAAAATCACTCTTCTCAATAACAATAGAACACAGGTTTGTGCACAAATGATTCTAATAATATGATAAGCTAAGCTAATATTCCAACCATCTGCAAAAGGCTGTAAAAACAAGGAAAAGTCCGAGTCCAACTGAGATGATTTCTTGGGAAGGAATTAGGAAATCTGTACAATATCAATGATTTACTCCCAAACAATTTTGGACAGGAAGTTAACACAAGCAGATCATTACAGTGTATTATTTAATGACTACCCTGTTATTTTCAATGTCCCCAGCATATTTTCAATAAGGCCCAATGTATATTTTAAACTTTTAAAACTAGACTACGCGGTGTTACTGAGTAACATTACATAATATATGGCAACATGTGATTTCAAACGTTTGCATGGTGGTCCATCAACACATTGTCTAATTTAATCTAGAATCTGTCTGGCTGTGTTCTGCTGCCTAAAGCATCATCTCTCAGCATTCTGGCGATAGTTCGCTGACAGTAGCGGGAAGCTCTTAAGAAGTGTTCTCCCCAGGTGAAGATGCTTGCCTTTAACTGGGGCACCTCCATCAAACTTGGGTGGATCCCACAGGATGGAGGCTGAATCCTCTCCAACTCCAGTGCAACGAACATTCTCGGGGGGATCAGGGACATCTAAATAGAACAGTAGGAGAAGAAAAAGAGAACAGCACATCTAAATGTAGGAGAGGGGAACGTGAGAGCTAAAGGAAATGGTAAGACAGTGAATGGAGACAGATGGAGAATGGAGGGGACAAAAAATGGCAGGGAAGTTTAGAAGTTTGCTTGTTCAGTTTTACACTAGCCATTGGCGTATAAAAAACACATTGCATTAGTCACAGTTTCATACACATAACAGTCATAACTCTAACATGTACACCCCCAGAGTATACCAGCTCAAGTTCTATGTGGAGCAGTTCCACCTTTATTAGCATCACAGACCCCAACAGCAGCCTGTAAGGAGCAGCCATGCTGTGTAATTGTGTCCGTGTTTGCCAGTTAAAGCAGATCAGCTTAAAACTGAGAGTTCCATACGGAGTTGTGTTGATGTCCAGATGGAAAGCCAGTAGCTAGCATAGGTAACGCTAGCGGCTACCATCAGCTCCAAGCTAACTAGCATAGCTAACTAAACAGCAGGAGAGCAGCGCTCATTCACACAGAGGCTCGTTTATTTTTCTGTATGTGTCTACTGCGACTAGTGGCTTCTGTGTGATCACTGTAGCGTCAGCAAATTAGAGCAGAGCCAATATGGTGTAAACGGGTGTGTACAACCAAATCTGGGCTGCAAAGTCACATACATTCTATGCAGACAATGAATAAATGTACTCTATGGAAGCTTTGAAATGTATGCAGGAGAAAAGCCTGCACAGAATTCTAGGTTTTATAAACAGGATGATACCAGATGATTAACTCCACACGGTCACATTTTGAACAACAGTTGGAAAGATTATAGCTGCAGACCTTTCGGTTGGCAAAGAACACTGAGGAACATGCACATAAGACAAAACACTCTGGGACATTAGATCTATTCCTGACCAGAGAAGGGTATCAACATGCCAAGTTGGCACAGGCAAATTCAAAGACAGTCCTTACCCACAACCCTGATGTTCAGCTCAGCCTTGTCCTCTCCTGCAGGGTTGGTGACAGTAATGCAGTAAAGGCCTTCATCTCCTCTCTCTGCTCCCTCTATCACAAAGCTGCACAGGTTCTTCCTGTTCTCCACCCGGACCCGGCCCTCAGCAGTGGAGATTTCCTGCCCACATCACACACACGCACATGTATGCAATGGGCATTTGAACATTGTTCAAACACACTGTAGTACAATATCTTAAATACAGTGGGGTGTGAAAGTTTGGGCAGCGTTGTTAATTTTCCTGATTTACCTTTATAAAGCATTGATTGTTTGGATAAAAAAAAAATAAAGTTAAATATATCATATGAAGTTTATATGATTTACAGAAAGTGTGCAACAGCTCTCTTTAAGTGACACCACAGATTTTCAGTAATATTCAGGTCTGGGGACTGAGATGGCCATTCCAGAACGTTGAACGTTCCTCTGCATGAATGCATTAGTAGATTTGAGCAGTGTTTAGGGTCATTGTCTTGTTGGAAGATCCAGCCCCGGCGCAGCTTCAGCTTTGTCCACTGATTTTCCGTGTAGCAGGTGTTTTTCTTGGAGTGCTGTGTTCTTTTTCCTCCATGCATAACGGCCCTTGTTATGCCCAAATAACTAATTTTAGTTTCATCAGTCCACAGCACCTTATTCCAAAACGAAGCTGGCTTGTCCAAATGTGCTTTAGCATACCTCAAGCGGCTCTGTTTGTGATGTGGGCGGAGAAAAGGCTTCCTCTGAATCACTCTCCCATACAGCATCTCCTGTTGTAGGTCTTTTTGTGCTGGTCTGTGGTTGACTCTGACTGTTCTCAACATCCTTCTCTTCTGTTTATTCGAGATTTTTCTTGGTCTGCCACTTCGAGCCTTGACTTGAACTGTGCCTGTGGTCTTCCATTTTCTCACAATGTTTCTCACAGTGGAGACTGAAAGCTGAAATCTCTGAGATAGCGTTCTGTATCCTTCCCCTAAACCATGACGGTGAACAATCTTTGTTTTCAGGTCATTTGAAAGTTGTTTTGAGACTCCCATGCTGCGACTCTTCAGAGAAGATGCAAAGAGGAGAAAAACTTACAATTGCCCCCCTTATATACCCTTTCTCATAATTGGAGTCACCTGTGTATGGAGGTGTATGTATATTTGAAATCAATAAAATGACAACAGTGCCCAAATTTATGCACCTGCCTACTTTTGTTTAACCAATTATTGCACATTTTCTGTAAATCATATAAACTTCATTTCACTTCTCAAATATCACTGTGTTTGTCCCCTATTTTTTTTCTCCAAACAATCAATGCTTTATAAAGGTAAATCAGGAAAATTAACAACGTTGCCCAAACTTTCGCACCCCACTATAAGATGGCGTGGTATGACCGGGCCCCCCACTTTCATCAATGGCCCACCCAACACGACAGTTCAGATTTACTTTCCTATTAGCAAAGACAAGCAAGCAAGTGAGAGAAAAAAAACCTTTTATAAATATATAAACCAAAAACGGGAGAAAATGAAAATGCAAACGTCATAGAATGAATGGCAGTTTAGAACTGACCTATCAAAAATCTCAGTTTAACCAGTAACCATAACTGTAAGAGAATTACTAAGCAACATTCCATCTTTAGCCACCAACCCAACACTAATGCCCAGCTTTCTTCTTCGTTAGGTGGCTCAACTTTAAAGGAAAATAAAATTTTAGGTATATATATATATATATATATATAGTTTTAAAATGTTCTCTCAGGGGTTGGGGTTAGGGTAAGTTTGAGGTCAAATCAAAAGTCTTCATAGGGCAATTCTTGCCCCCAGACCGAGGTGTCGCCAGCCCACCTGTGCAACATCCTGCTACAGTCGTCAGTGCTGACACTAGGCGCTAAATCTCCTCATTCGTGGAGGTGAGTATGAGTTTTAGACTCCTGCAGTAGCACAGATGCAGTCAAGCTATTTAGAGATTCCTGTGGGGAGGACTGAGATTGTGGATTTAAGGATTGGAAGCTGCGGAATATATTCAGCCCACTTGGCCAGAGCCAACCAACTTGCAAAGCCTTGTAAACTGCTTGTCATATGTTTGGGGACACCTGCCTGCCTCATGGTTATCCTTTTAAGAGATTAGCATGCTTTTTTTGTTGGGTTGCAATAACTTAAGAGGGTCAGCTGACAAGCGCAGCTTCGAGAATACTCTATTATGATGACAGCACTCTTCAGAAACCACTATAGTTTTTATATATGTGCTTTTAACAATACTCTGATGAGAGACATGACAAATCGTTATTTACTTAAAACCGGCTCACAAGTTACTTAACACATTTACAAGCTACATCTCCTGAAAGGATCAGTGCAAAGCCTGTGCACGAGTTCTGCCTTGCTTCACTGAAGAGTACTAGTGACCATCCAGACATTTCAAATCAAGTCCAAGCTCTAACAAACTTCTAACCAGCAGTGTGCTGATCCTACGGCCAGGCTGATAAACCTCTCAGTAAACAACAGGAAAAAGTTGGACAGTGTTTAGTTTAAAGCTTCTGGGCCATTAAGTTTGTGTAGGCTATTCCTCATGGTGGGTTCCTCACAACAGGTCCTTTTCTCCAGCAGACAGTGGGCGCTGGCTCTCCTGTGATCTCCACATCCAGGCGCAGCTTATTGCCAGCCACCACGATAATGGTGTTTTTGTTGACCATGCTGCCAGAGGTGTCCAGGTGGATTTTAGGAGGGTCTAAAGAGGCAGAGGAAAAGGGAGGAAATCAGGTCAGTAATAAATGTACACTGTCTGAACATTTCCTGAAGAACGGAACCTTACTTATCAAAGCAGCAGTCAAATATAAGCAATAATAAACTAATAACACAAATATTAAATAGATACTGACCCTGACGAGGAACATAGTCGATCTTGATTTCTGCAGGAAATCCAAAGAAATTAAAGACAGACACATTAATACACCATACACAGTATGTATATGTAATATGTATTCATATTTAGCTGAGAGTCTGAGTAAAGAGATTTTGCGCCATGTATTCCCAAATGTTCTAACACACAGAGGAATACATCATCCGCATTCAACACATCCATTAACTGAAACACCCACATATACATACACTCCAGTGAGGTGTCCAAATATCCAAAACTACATATACCGTAGATATGGTAATCTCTTGTTCTAATTGCCAGCACTGTAGAAAAATCTCTACAATGAACCAGGTCATATCAAACCCACACATAACGCCTTTGTTTACATCTCTACGCCACCAAGCTCACCCCACCAAGGCAGGAATACACACTCATGTGTGGCAATTTCAGAACCCTCTATGATTTCTAAGTGGAAGAACTTGCAAAGTTGCAGGGTGTTCAAATACTTACTTTCCTCACTGTATAGGACATGTTTGGTAGAGTGAGGACCTCATGTCCTCACAAGTATAGGACAGTATGATTTTTTTTTCTCATTTTATCACATGTTGGTTAGGGTTATGTGTAGGTGTAGTGTTAATTCGGTCCAGGAACTCTATCAGGATGACCTTACAAATATAGTAAGACAAACCATGATTTGTGTGGAGAACTTGTATATGCCAGGGTGTTCAAATATATAGGACATAGAGTGAGGATGTGTGTGTGTGTGTGTGTGTGTGTGTGTGTGTGTGTGTGTGTGTGTGTGTGTGTGTGTGTGTGTTTGTGTGTGTGTGTGTGTGTGTGAGTGTGTGTGTGTGTGTGTGTGAGTGTGTTTGTGAGTGTGAGTGTGTGTGTGTGTGTGAGTGTGTTTGTGAGTGTGAGTGTGAGTGTGAGTGTGAGTGTGTGTGAGTGTGTGTGTGTGTGTGTGTGTGTGTGTGTGTGTGTGAGTGTGTGTGTGTGTGTGTGTGTGTGTGTGTGAGTGTGTTTGTGAGTGTGTGTGTGTGTGTGTGTGTCAGTGTGAGTGTGAGTGTGTGTGTATGTGTGTGTGTGAGTGTGTGTGTGTGTGTGTGTGTGTGTGTGTGTGTGTGTGTGTGTGTGTGTGTGTGTGTGTGTGTGTGAGTGTGAGTGTGTGTGTGTTTGTGATTGTGAGTGTGTTTGTGAATGTGAATGTGTGAGTGTGAGTGTGAGTGTGAGTGTGTGTGTGTGTGTGTGTGTGTGCGTGTGCGCGTGCGCATGTGTGTGTGTGAGTGTGAGTGTGAGTGTGAGTGTGTGTAGTACCTAAGAAATTGAGCTTGGCGGAGAGAGTGAGCGCGTAGCCATCAGGGACAAAGGTGTAGTCTCCTGCATCCTCTGGTTTCACATCATCAATCGTCAGCTTGTGGACCCTGAGTGACCGTGACCCAGTGTTACCAAGGCAACAGCAATCTATACAACCTCACGTTTTCCTCTGAACACAGTCACAGTTTCCGTGGTGACAATGAAGATGATAATATGACTGGGTAACTGCATTATTAAGAAAGCGAGGAAATCACTATATAAACACGACCCCAAGCCACTCGCTCAGAAGAAGAATGTCCGCGGGGAATGTTTGTTTCTAATAGGAGGAAACTGATACGCTGGCTCTCTGTATAGGATATACTGGTATGTATGGAATCAGGTCAATAAATCCCATAAGCTGTAAACATACATGGCATCACCAGCTCAAATATCAGGATATATCAGGCCATACTTCAGGTTTTCATATAGGTGATCACGAGGGAAAGTGTCGAGAGCTGATGCGTTTACCTGCCGACGTGCGTCATTTTGATGCGTTTGTTAGGAACGACCTCCACTCCATCCTTGAACCACTTGCCAGTTACTTTTTCATCAGACACTTCGCACTTAAACACAGCCTGCTCGGCAGCCTTCAAGGTGAGATCCGCTATACTCTGCAGCACCTCCAGCTCTTTATCTGAGAGAGAGAGAGAGAGTGAGAGAGAGGGGTGCGTTTCAGCTTCTGCAATTGAAATCAGTGATAAAGAACCTTGTTTCCATCATTTTTGTGGTTCTATGAAACTGGTGCTCTGCGGTACTGTCGTTGTAGCATTTGTTCCAGGAGTAATTAAAACAGGGAGATAAAAGAGGAAGGTACTGAGGCAGAAAGATCAGAGAGAGAGAGATGACAGAGAGAAGAGTAGAGAGGATAGCTGGAAAACTAGTGAACATTAAAAAATGGAAATCATGGATGCAAAAGTTAGACATATAAGATTAGACTACAGTCCAGTCTTCATAGTACTTCTATATATCCAGGTATTTGTCATGTATTCCACACACGATAAATAAAATTCGGTCATTTTTTAAAAGTACCTTCCACTTCCAGCTCTCCCTTCGACTCCCCCCCATTGGTATAGACGTAATACGTCCCGATGTCCTCTTTACTGGCTTCGTTGATGATCAGCCAGTGTTTAGTCCCATCCTTCTTAAAGCGGTACTTCCCGTCCCGACTCAGCTCCACCCCGTCCTTCATCCTGCAGAGCGAGAACGACACAGGCGAGCTCTGAGAGTTTATGGAGAAGCAAAAAAAAACATCGCACACGGAGCACTAAAGGAGGAGGAAGAACAGAGTATGAGTGGCTACTGACTCAAAACCAAGGGAACTCAAACCAAGCCGCACGGGCTCAGTCCTTTACGTACCGATTTTAGACCCAGCAGGCAAAAGTGTGTGGAGGCCTACATCCTCAAAATGCTTTCAATCCAAATGTACAGACATTTTACACATGGAGGCTTAAGCAGGTTTATCATTGTGCCGTTACTGATTTATCCCATTTCTGCACCATCACCACTTTTCACTGCTCCAGCGTTCCTCAACAGCACTCCAGCGTTCCTCAACGCACAGCTCTGCGCTCAGTTGCATAAAACACATAGATGAAGCTAGACCCTCCATGAGCATAGGTCCTCAGTTGATTGCCTAAATAAAGACAACTTCTTCTTTGTATTAAATTTTTTAAAAATTGTACGTATGAATATGCAAATGAGACAGTATCTAACTGATTATGAACAAATTTGCATACATTCCAAGATCAGAAATCGGGAACAGTGGATAAAGGTTTTAAAAGGTTTTCATTTTGCTCACATATTAACTCGTTGTCACGTCCACCTGGGAACTACGTCCCCCAGAATTCTTTAGCGGATGACATCACTACCACGTGTCCTCTGACAGCCTACCGATCTACCTCACCCGAATATTGACTATCATGTATTTATACCGCTCCGTTTGCCTTAACTCCTTTAGTGGTTTTCTCTGTTGTATTTCTGAGCCATTCTTCTATTTTGACCTATATGTGCTGTACCTGTTTTGCCCCTTGACCTTGACCTTGCCTAGCCCTTTTGCTTTGTCGTTTGCTTTTCGTTATTGACCCTACTCTTCCGGTTTATCCCTAATAAGCCTTTTTACTAATTTCACTCCGCATGTGTCGGTTCTGTCATCCGGGCCTGACACTCTTCAAAATATAGATATAGACACAACTACAAAGTTTGGTGTATGTAGGAGACGCAGAAGTGAAGATTTCTACATCAGAGTGTAAACAAACCAACTAATTTTAGGAAAATGGCTTTTAAAGATTTTTATAAAATTTCATACATTTGTACTGGAAACTACTATACACAATATCTAACCACATCCTTACCAACGACATCTTAAACCATCTATAATAATACAAATATAAAACAACAGTTATATACTCCCATCAACTGTCCCTTACAAAATTCCACAAGCTTTGCAGAAAGTTCCTCAACTCTCCATTAAATGCTCCATTAAAGATATTGTCCCGATCCCGTTTCTTATTTTTACCCCTTGTTTTCGAATGTAACCGTCCCCTTAAAACAGAGTTAGAAGGGGTAGTGGTTGAAATCTTCCCCCTATGAAATGGGACATCCCTTCAAAAACCGGATACGTCATCACATGTTGTCATTGGCTTTTATGTAAACAGACGAAAAGCATGGACTTCAGTTTTACACATCAGTCAATCTAACAAGCCACTGAATAAACAAGAGCACAAACAAAACACTACATGACCTTACAGGCGACCCTGCCAGGCTACAGTGACAGCAGAGGAGGGTGGAGTTCAGCTCCTCACTGCTTCAATACATTTAAGTCATACATCATGTGTCTTCAAAGCGGCAGAGGACAATTATTTATTATCACCACCAAGATTTCTTCGATGATATGAAGCTCTTTAATCGCCAGCTCCCTAATCGGATTTCCCCTTTCCACCTTAAATGGTGCAGCAACCTCATGTACCAGAAAATAACTGCTGCACCATTAGGGTGGAACAGGAAATTGTGCTGGGTAGCGACCGAGACAGCTACATCACTGTATTACTAGAGATTCTTACGTCTGTTATGAAGAAAACGATCATAAACCACTTTACACTGGTTATCTTACAGTACAGTGGCTTTTTAACAGAGAACATACTTATATTTATGGGTCTCCTGGTCGCTTGTGAAGCCATCTTGCCGATGATTCACTAAGCATTCTGGGAATTATCTCATAACTCTCAGTTTGGAGTGCCATGTAGCTCTAACACCTCACCCTACCACTCGATCAACAGCAGTCGGGACAACCCTACCCCTAGATGTGAACACGCCACACTGAGGGGTAGGGCTAAGTGTTAGGGGCAAGGGGTGAAATGGGTTTGGGCCGTTGTCCAGTGTGAGGAAATGGCAGTGTTCTATGCAGTGTTGAGTGTATCTGTGCACTTTCCTGCAAATCCTGCAGCAGTAAAACTACTGAGAGGGCCGATTTGATCTAATCCAATAAGCGTTATCGTGTTGGAGGACCACTTTCATGGCAGATGTTCTTTATCTTCACGTCTTCAGGGTTTTATTTGTCTACCAAGTAAAAGAGACCCCTTGCTGGCAGTCAAACTAAGCAGTTCATCATTTTTAGATCCATCTTTTCAGTGGTAACAGGTTAACTAGAAGAAATATCTGAGGAATTTTATCCAACAGCCCTACAAAATTCCATGTGGAGAGGGAAAATCTACTCATTAATTCAACATAAGGGAAAATGTAAAGGTGTTTTATGCACCCAGGCACTTCCATAAGCTGCTGTGTGTAACTTTACTTCTAGTTTACTTTACTCTGAAATAACTGATGCCTTGTCTGAGGTAACTGGAAACAGCATCACTACAAACAGAACTAGAAAAGTGCACTTCCTGAAGGGAACACGGGATGGTTGCGCAGCTTGCTCAGTGATGAACGAGGGATGAGTAAATTAGTGTGGGTCATTATGACTATGGATTAGCATTTGGGGGCCTGTCCTTAGGGAGTACGTAAAGTTCTGTGCCTCTCGGGCGAATGGAAACATTACTGCTAAGACTCTATGGGAGGAACGAGGGATGAATCCACGACAGATAAAGGAGTGTGGCTGTGGATTAGTGCTTGGGGACCTGCCCTTAGTGTGTATGTGAAGTTTCGCGCCTCTAGGCCGACTGAAATAGCCGGCTATGGAGAGGTCCAAAAATGAATGGGACTCTATGGGAGGAACGAGGGATGCGAAACAAAAAGGAGAAACGAACGAGTGCGGGTTAATCAAACACTGTATTGCTGTGCCCCGAGCTGGTGTATCCGATTTGGTGTCTCTAGGTCGAGCGGAAGTAGATTAGATAGGCACGTGTTTTTCGATCCCATTCATTCTCTATGGGGAAAAAATCCGGAAAAAATTCCTTCTTACTTGGAATCCGTGCGTCCGATCAAAAAGCTGTATACAAGCCGACAGCTGTGGGACGAGTTAGTCCGTGATGAAACGGGAGAAAAATAAGGATAACTGTATAGCTGCTTTGCAATGCGCGACCATAATTTAAATCGGTCCCTCTGGGAAGCAAGCGTTACAAAAATTTTGCAGCTCATGGCCCACAATACAAAGCACACCACAAAGCTTCTGTGGATTTAAGCACTGAGGGTTTAAATTATTATATTTTTATTACTGGGTGTAACTGGGTGCTGGGCGTCAGGGTTAAGAAAGCAAAAAAAGGCTCTACTGGTTCTGGCTCAACTGGACCTGTGTTAGTTTCCCGGTAACAAAGAGTGGATTGTTGGGTTGGAACGCTTCATGAAAAGACTCCAAGCTGTGGTCGCTCGTTTTCATTTCTCACACATGTGAAGCCCAGAGCAATGACCTGATCCAGTGTTCTATGTTTACAAACAGTCGCCATCTGTCATATTTCATTTCAGCTTGTTACGTGTCTGTACTGTAACAATGTGTGTGTTACATAATACACTACCCTCCTGGGCCCACAGCCCACAGGCTGAATATCACCACTGTACATCTCTAAATAATATCTGTTGGTTGAGGATCTGATTATTTCCACATCAGTTTAACTGGCCACTCCAGCTCTTGGCAGTCTCACCATTTGACGTTGGCTCCTTCCTCAGACACCTCCACCTCAAACTCCACTTTGTCCCCCACCACCACATGAATGTCATCCAGGAGCTTAGTGATGGTCACCGGAGGCTCTGCAGACACACACACACACACACACAGTCAACAACTCTGAGCCACCCCATCTTAGCCATAGTCGTACCAGGACACAGCTGCTGTGTTTGTAAGTTGTAAGGTACAGGTGTCATCTCCTAAAGTTCCCCTGTATTAAATAAGTTTACTGTTATATGACATGCTCTTAGTTCATCACTGAACACCATTTGTCTCTCCTGGTGGCTTTGACTGCCTAAACAGTCATGTATGAAATAGGTTTCATTACTATCAGATGAACACCACGATGTTAGAAAGTTATAAAGAGCTCTGCTTCCATGCATAGCTTCAGCATGAGACCTTAACCTTGCCCTGGCTGCTAAACAGATCTCCTAGTCAGTGCATGTTCTGTCTGTAAGTGGCCTGAACATCACATTGGCCCTTAGATGGCTGAACGGAGCCCCAGTCAGTCAGTTTCACGGTGGTCCCATCAAACTTAGTGGTTTTGCTTAGCTTTCCTGTCGCTTGAGCCACCATTGAGTATGCATGTCGCGATCATGAATTCCTAGTTGATTATTGTTTTGACCATGGCTGTACCCGACTCAGAATTTTGTCAGTCGAATCGGATTTGCCCGTCCTGGTCGACGATTCGACTATTCGTTCACGTTTTTTTTCTCCATGTACGTTATCTAGTAATCAGTCAATCAATCTGCACACGGTTCAGATCTGACGTCCTACTCATTTAGAAAGTCAGCAGAGTCACAGAAACATATTTCTGAACTAAGAGAGGCGGGGCTTATGATGATCGATCTGAACTGGAGCCTGATTTAATTACAGGATGCAGTGTCGGGCAGCGGCTCATATTTATGCTAAACATTAGCGCTTATAGCTTATAGTCTTTTTAATTTCACTTCTAACAGCCTCTTCAGTAGCAGGACCCTTCGTCTTTCATCTCTCATAAATAATGAACTGCTAAATAAAACCAGATTAGTCCATATTTAAATGACTTATAGATGAAATGAAGAATGGTAGACCTGAAACCGTTTATTATATTCCCCGCGCTGAAATAATTATCTCTCGTTTATCGGCAGGTGTGTTAAGTGAATGTACTTATCTTTAAATAAAGATAATCTTAGCTGTAGACGAATAAATAAACATATCTGTAATTTAGGTTTTAAAATAATGGATTTATAATAAAACAAACGTCTTCGGTCCTTCAACCCAAACAGCCGTTATGTCTAAAACGAAAGTCAGCTCCCTCGTTTGGAGCAGTGCTCGATGTCTGACTAAATGAAGAGCAGAATTCGGTTTAATTTGTTCGGATTCTCTTCTTCAAAAGCTCCTCCAGACTTTCTCTGAGACATCGCTCCCCCCGTGTTTCTCAGCTTCGCGGCTTCCTAAGCGGTGAACCGCCAGCGCACGTCGTCACATGGATTAAATTTTTTAGCAAGGATACGTCACAGCCCAGCTAGACCTTTAATATATATTTATTATTCCCCTTTAATAATTATTAAAATGTCTTTTACATTCTTAAAGTTCTTGTGCATTTTAGTAAGCTTTAGTCTGTTTTACAGGGGAAAAAAGGTCACTGTTGTCAGTCGACTTAAAGGGTCGCCGACTGACGATTCGACTCGTCGACTTCTAGAGGGCAGCCCTAGTTTTGACACATAAATGAATGGAGCGTATTTGTCATTGCTGGTTTACCCGTGTGCAGCTATTTCAGTAAAGAAGCTAAACTAGGACATTAGCTGGCTGCCGAAACTTAAAGGCTCAGAACTGATACAGCCTCAGATCAATTACCAACTCACCACTGCTTTGCATTTGAGGCGAATGGGCATTGTTAGAACAGTGGAACTAGGACCCTGATCTGGAAATGTGCTGAGCTAATAATCAGCAGCATCGGTGCCTTTGCTGTAATATTGGATTTGTGCCAGGAATGATTGAATTACACAGTTACTGATATTAACCATTAAATGTGGGTATGTTAACTAGAAGGCATCATATCGTTGCTGTCCAATGAAAAACATGTATCTCCATTTTTGTCCATTTTGACTTTTATACATCATTTGAACACACCAGCTGCTGTTTACACTGTGTGAGAATTGCATGATGAATGGACCAACAGAAATGGCCCAAAAGTGCTTGGAAAGACGTCTGGTTCCATTGACTTGCATTAAAATTGAATATGGTTTTTGGCCTCTCCTATAAAGTTGTAATTTTGGAGATACTTGTTTTTCTTTGGACAGCGCTGATATGTGCAGCTCTTTGAATATCCAGCGATGACTCACCTTGAACAAAGACCTCGGTGAAACATTTCTCATCTCCGATCACGCACTCATACGCGGCATCGTCGGAGAGCGTGCATTTGTTGATGGTGAGTTTGCGGATGCCCCCCACGGTCTCAAACAAATACCTGGAAAAAAAACAGATGCAAAACGTATGCACAAACATACTTTCATTCTCTCACCTGAGAAAAAAAGGTTCAGGTGTACAGGCTCCAGGACAAGCTGGTGATGTATTCACTGTCTGATCTGACAGATCAGGAAGTATACAATGTCAAAAACAAGCAAACAGGCTACAGGGACTTTTCACAAAGCAAAGGCGAGTGTGTTTTAAGGGGAGCGAACACTTTCAGGATTCTTTCTGAAATGCAGAGGTCTCTCTACTGAAGCATATGCGGAGTGGCATATACACACGCATCCTTACTTTGCTGAAGGTTTAATCTCTTGTCCGTTCTTCAGCCATTTGACCTGGGCATTAGGGTCTGCCAGTTCCACGGACATCTGGATCCTCTTGCCTTTCTCCACAGAATATGCAGGTTCCAGCTTCCGGAGAAAGGCTGAGATACAGAGAACATGTATTAGGGATGCACCGATCCAACTTTTCCTGTTCTGATACCAGCACCGATACATAAACTTTGCATATCTGTCGGTACCCGGTATCAACCCGACACCAACAGAGCTTTGCTCCATTGAGCACGTCAGTTTTTCCTCCCGGCGGTCCTTGTTTATTCCCTGTTTGTAAGTTCTTCCTCTGCACATTGAGTCCACTCTGCGTGGGAACTGATAGCTCACATAGCGCGTTGGTCTGGGAACACAGTGACCATGGTTTGAGTCTCGCTAAGGTGCAGCAGTTCCATCTACAGGTACCCCTCTAACATGCTATTGACGACATAGCACACATCGCAGACAAATTGGGGTTTGGGGATCGGCCTAATTACCCAATCCAGCCAATTTAACTGATCTCTGAACCCTTAACCCTAATATATATATACACAGCGCTGGAAATAAATAAGAGGCCGCTCCAGTTTCTTCCTAAACCAGCATCTCCACATGTACAGCAGGTTCTCAGTTAGAAGGTTGGGTTCTAGCTTTACTGGCAGATACAGTGAGCATCTGGTTCATATGAACAAGATCCAGCAGCAAACACACAGGACAACACAGCTACGGACTGGCAGAGGGCCAAACCCACTCTCTACTGTCCGTGATGAGGGCCACCTCATTCCAATGCCACTTAACCGCCATAAGAGGACCTCAAGTGACCTTTAGAAAGTTGGGGGGTCGGTGGCTGGGGTGAAATGCACAGCGAGCATGGGTCTAAAAACAGGCTCCTGGATGCTCATTAGTGATTTTCTAAATAAACAGATCTAATACAATCTCTGATCTGGAATTTGGGGGACATGTTTTCAGTGGTGTATAGAATAAAACAGAACTGCTGGTCAAACACAAACCCAGAAACTGTACCCCTAGAGAACTGGTCATTTTGAGGTGGTCTCTTAAATTTTCCAGAGCTGTATATTCTGAATGAGCATTTCACAATCGTTCTTTATCTATCAGACTTGTACAGAATAGTTTAAAACTGATAGCCCACGGCCAAGTGGCCACTTGTGTTATTTAAGGTGATGGTTCTTATGGGGTTCATTTTATGGGATAGCAGATGGTTGCTATGGATATGCAGCCAACGTTTCTACCATTTGTATATGAAATATTAAGTGATGGCTGTGCAGTAAACAGAGACATGTTACTTCATTCAGAATGACTGAGATGAGCTAATCTACCGGTGCTGAGAAGTCCTCGTCCACGCCTGCGTATGAAACACTAGAGTGAACAGAATTCATGTTCAGGTTCGTCAGTGTGCACCTCACCATCGCTCTTTTTGGGCTCCACCTTCTTCATCTTCTTCAGCCTCTTCAGCATGCCCCTGAGGTCTGTAATGCCGTACTGGAAGGCGATCTTCTCGTAGTCGCATGGCTTGGCGTTCTTTAGGATCTCCCACACGTCCACATCTGGCTCCATAGGCTCCTCCTTCTTCCGCTCTCTGAAGAACACACACAAAAGGTCAGGTGACTGGTGGGGACTTGTTCACTTGTTCACAAAAGCCTCGATATAGTTCCACTCAGAAAACCACACCTGTAGATCAGTTTTTTTTATTCATTATTAATTACCTGTATGTATTTCATTGTTTATTAGCATATTTCAGAGGGTATCTTAGATTCCACACTGGTTTAAACCAAAAGGACTAACAAGAGCCCGATAAACTTCAGTTCCTGTACTGATAAATCCTAGATACACACAGTAACTCTATAGCAATTATGGATGCACCGATCCAGTTTGTCCAGTTCTGATACCAGCACCGATACATAAGCTTTGCACATCTGTCGATACCCGATATGGCTCCGATACCATTGTTGAATGAATAAACCGTATACTTCACCATGTTGGAGCGACGTAAGGCACCAGGACTGACATAAGCATTGCTTAACTAAGCTAACTCATACAGCTCAGTCTCGGGTTCACTCCATGTTGTTGTTCCTGTTCGTAAGCCAAGTCTCTCCATGGCTGCGCTCCCTTCATTGGCTTCCTGTTGTTGCAGATTTAAAACTCTGATACTGGCCTACAAAGCCAAGAATGGACCAGCGCCTCCCTACCTTACGGCAATGGTGAAGAGTCGAGCTGTACCTCGAGCCCTTCGCGCTTCAAGTACAGCTTGTCTCGAACCACCATCCCTGAGGACACATGGAAGACAAGCGTCCAGACTCTTCTCTGTCCTGGCTCTCTCCTAGATGGTGGAATGAACTCCCACTGGGCGTCAGAACAGCGGAGTCTCTCGCGGTCTTCAAGCGCAGACTGAAGACCCATCTCTTCGTAATGCACTTAAGTGAGTGAGCTCTAGCAGATGTGTAAATTGTGTGTATCGTGTGGCAATTTAATGACCTTTTTGTATTGCCCTTATAATGACCTTTATCAATGTGTATTGTGTTGCACTTATAATGACCTTTCTCTAGGTACCAGCACTGGCCCCCTGTTCGGGCAGTGTCTGAGCTCTTGGTGGGTTTTAGGCTCTACACTTCCTGCACTAGCTGGAATATTATCCAACAGAACACTAAGCACGGTTGTAAGTCGCTCTGGATAAGAGCGTCTGCTAAAGGCTGAGGTTCCTGCAGATCCACCTCCGACCACTCGGGGGAGACAAAGGTCAACCAAAGAAAAATCAAGTGGCAACGCCAACACCTGCAGCTCATGCTACTTAAGCAGGAACGTGCCAACCCTTGGTTACTTAGTCTGGAGTTCACTTTGCCAAGTGCACATGTCTCTCGTGACTAGCCTCTCGAGGCTATTGGCTGCCCCCCAGAGTGTAGTCGCGCCGCTGAAGTGCTGAGAGAAAACAAACTATTTTGGAGTCGGGCGTTAGGAGGGTTTCATTGTGAGGCTCCTTTTCTTTTAAGAAAATCGTTTTGTTTAGCTCCGTTGAGCACTCCAGGTTTTCCTCTCGGTAGCCGTAGTTTGTTCCCCGTTTGAAAGTTTCCAATGTGCACACTGAGTCCACTCTACTGGGGGACTTCCTGTTACATCTACAGGTGCCCCACAAACATGCTACTGACGGCATACACCCATTGCTAACAAATTAGAATGGGGATCGGCCACATGGTTCAGCATAATTATACGATACCTAATCCAGCCAAATTTATTAATATCATGTATTAATACATATAATATTCTAATACTATATTTGATACCAATATCGGATCACTGCATGCCTTATAGCAATCATGGTATACGTTTTTCCTCTCTGGCTGGTGTTTGTTGGAATTCATTCTTTCATTGAAAAACAGCCATTGAGGACAGTTTCGGGATTCTCTACCCACCACTCGTTCGTAACAGATACTGGTATTGGGGCCTTAACACAGAAGCAACAGCAGCAAGGGAAATACGGGCTTGAGAATGCTAAGGCAACAGAACACGTTTAAAGCCACTGAGTCTAGTAAGAAGGGTCTGACCTTTTCTTGAGGAGGCCACTAAAGTCCAGGTCACCAGCATCCTCTCCAGCGTCTCCACTGCAGGGTAAAGGATATGTTTAAGAAACAGGGCTGCAACAACAACTATACTGAGAGTCAAATCTATTGATTACTGAAACATGTAATTGATTAGGTGGACTGATATGAATTGCTTAATTACCGAATAGCTCTAATGTAGCCATCAGCTTTTAAATTTAGCTTAGGGTTGTTTTATGCATTTGCTAACTAACAATGAAGACTATAAAGATGAATAGGTTAGTCAGAAATTCCCTGCTTGAATGAACCTTGCTGCTAATACAGAAGACAAATAAAACTATAATATTTATTGCTGCTGTTTTTAACCAAGCAAATTTAAAAGTAGAAATGTTAAACAATGCATTCCCAGCTTTGTGCATTCTGCTGTGCGTCTACATTCTGTTGCATGACCACAGTCATCATCAAAAACACAGAAACACCCAGAAAGAAGTGTCGGACTGCAGTGTAGTCAGAAGGAGGATAAAGGTCACCAGGAACAATAACTGATGATACATTTAGACGGATATGGACGATATTTACTGAGCTACACATGCAGAAATAGTGTCTCTCAGTGTGGTGTCGTGATGCAGATGCCTCTGCATGGAGGTATAGAGGTTCCTAATGGTGTCCTGTGATAATCCATCCCATGCAGCTCAAATATTCTCACACAGTTCCTGTAGAGTGTGCGGGAGGGCTGGAGGTGGAGTGACACCAAGCCTTCTGGATGTGTGACACCAAACAATTTGGCGCTGACCACGGTGCCTCCACACATGGATTCATTGGTCATCTCCAACAAGACAAAAGCAGGACTCATCACTGAAGATGACCAGCTGCCATTCTAAGTCACTCCATGACAGTCTGGCATGACACCACTGCAGTCCCTGTTCACGCGGTGTTAAGGACAGTCGTCATAACGGCCTGTGTGGTGCAGCCAGCTGCCAATGGTGCTGGCACTAACAGGATGACTCATGGAGGACCTCACTGCTCACTGAATGTCCACAACCGTGGCTGTTTGGTAGATCTCACAGAGTCGGTCCTACTAA
This sequence comes from Prochilodus magdalenae, assembly GCA_024036415.1. Lineage (NCBI taxonomy): Eukaryota > Metazoa > Chordata > Actinopteri > Characiformes > Prochilodontidae > Prochilodus > Prochilodus magdalenae. The sequence continues at coordinate 1,187,572 of JAMWET010007010.1, forward strand.
GTAGGATTATTTTTTGATGATGAGTGTAATCTGGTAGTTGATATTAGTCGATCAAGTAGTATGTTTACAAAACAAGTGTTCAGTTAAGCATACCATGTTTGCAGCTCTAATCAGATGCACCTGATTTTCTTCCCATGCAGAAACTCCTGACGATTCATAATCGCAGTCCAGCCACATTAGTGTTAGTTTGGGTAGGGTCATAATTGAGTGTGGTATTAAGAGACCGTGTGAAGAAGGCTCTTCCTAACAAACACACCAGAGTACGGCTCCTTTAACTCAAACCTTTTCACAGGGGATCTTAATGGCTTTTAAACCCGAAGGGCTCTTATGTTAACAGACGGCACACTGAGGCATCACTGAGGGATCTGAGCAGCATGTTGGTTTCTGTTGTATCTACAGTTACGACAGGTGTTAGGTGTGAAAGTGGATTAGTCTGGAATAAGCGTCTTGTGTTAAACTAGATGTCAGGCCATGTGCTGGCTCGTTAAATAAGCGAGATTAATAATAATTCACACTGTTTTGAACTCATGATATTCAGCAATTATAGCAACTCCTCAAGACAACGTCTCTGGAGATTCAGCAAGGCTCCAAGTGTGACTAAACTGAGCTCTTCTCACTCTTCACACCCTGAACTAACACGTAAACCACTACGGGGACGTGCGGTTCCCCAAGCTCTTTCACACCAAATTACTGGAGGAAATGACCAACTACACACAGCCTCTACCATACGATTCATCTTTTCAGAAGACTAACGTGTTATGTAACATAAATGGGGTACGGGATTCCAAAAAAATGAATGTATGTGGATGAATGTGTTGAATTATGGCCAATTATTTCCCATTTCACAACTGCATGCTCTTGTTTTAAGCTCTAATGTTTTATTTACAAAAACTGAAAATATGTCTCATCAGTTTTCACACTATTAATATTTTTAGCTAGATTGTATTTCTGTTTTGACGCATCTGACATGTTTTAGTTTAAGCAGTGGAGTCCTACTCCTGTTGTATTTTCCTGATCCTACACTGGCTCCTGAGATTAGCTTGCCTGTGGGCCTTACAGTGAACATCCAGGCAGTGGAACTTAGCTAATGAGCCAGACAGGGACACATCAGCCTTCAATGAAGGAGGAACACACACACACACACACACACACACACAAGACCACTCACGATCGTTTGAATGCCTCCAGAATGTTTGTTTGCGTCGTCTCTTCTACAGCTAAAGGATCAAACCAAGAAGACAGAGTGAGGAAATCTGGAGAAGCTGAATCTCTATACAAACTAATTCAACAAGTAGCTTTGGGAAAAAACCGGACCCTCGTCATTTTCCCCTTTTAATCCATGACATGATGTGGACGTGTCGGAAATCTTAGGTCTGCTTCGTAAGTTCCACACAGGAGCCGGTCATCAAGTGGTCGTTAGCTTGGTAGCATTGTGTTCCATGGGGAGAACTAGGCTAGTGAGTGGAACTAGCCATGGCTAGTCAGCTATCGGCTTTCATTGCTCATAAGCTACATAGTCACACAGCCTTAGCAACCTTCCAACACCAAACATGTTGGGGGTAATCGACTGTGCTGACTATGCAGACCAAAGCTTTAACACATGAACCACCTTAAACCGTCCCATACTCTTACAGAGCCTAACACACTGAGACGGTTGGACTCCGGCAGTACTCCAGCATACCTTCAACAGTGATATCGAAAGTGCAGCTGTCACACTTATCCTTGGCCGTGACCTCACAGCGGTAACCTCCTGCATCTCCATCAACCACCTTCACAATGGTCATCTCATAAGTGTATATCTGAGAGAGGAAGAGACGAGTGGGAGACTCTGTTAGGCTAAACCACACACACACACACACAGACATACACACACTTTCCCTGCATGAACATTAAGCTGTGTATGTTGTTATGTAATGCAGCATATTATAACTAGCAGAGAGACAAATAATATTCATTTATTTAATTCATATTCAAGTTGTCAAAACTCTAGATTCCACTAGAGGGCACAGCTCCGGTACATGGAAAGCATCGCCAACTAAACCAAGTTCAATTTACATTTACTTGTAGAGATTTAAAGGAATAAAATGAATAGAATTCAGAGATTTTGGTCAGTTTACTAATTCTGCCCATTCTCTTTGTTGTTCAGCTAAAAGGAAATGTGACCAGGCTAGTGATATTAGCTGAGATGGAAAAAACAAGCTTGAGTTTGAGTCAGTTTTCTCCGAGCCATTTGTAAGGCTCAGGACGTCTACTACGGATCTGTAGTCAGCAGATTTAAACCCAAGCTCAAATAGCAAATTTGTCTGAAATCTGTTATTCTGATTTTGGTGTATCATTGGACCTACACAAACACACATCTACCCACTTAACACAAACATGCACACCTTGGTGTTCCTGTCATAGGACTCTTTAAACTTCAGGTGTTTCCCAGCTTTGCTGCCCAAATCCAACCACTTTCCTTTCAGCCACTTCATGACTGGCTTCCTCAGCAGGTTCGTCGAGTCCACTTTAGCCACAAAGGTTATGTCCTTCCCTGTTGTTGACAATGAGTGATTGAAATCAAGCATCATTCAGGTGGCTCACTGTATGTCCTTGTATTTCTTCCACCTCTTTGACATACAGGAAGTGACAATAATAACAATATACAGACTACAGACTGTACTGATCTAGTCCTGATCACCCAAACCCATACGCACAGGGCTCCACTAGCCCACTGGACTACCAGAACATGACTAACACACTATAGACTGTACTGATCTAGCCCTGATCACCCCAGCCCATACACACAGGGCTCCACTAGCCCACTGGACTACCAGAACATGACTAACACACTATAGACTGTACTGATCTAGCCCTGGTCACCCCAGCCCATACACACAGGGCTCCACTAGCCCACTGGACTACCAGAACATGACTAATACACTACAGACTGTACTGATCTAGTCCTGATCACCCCAGCCCATACGCACTGGGCTCCACTAGCCCACTGGACTACCAGAACATGACTAACACACTACAGACTGTACTGATCTAGTCCTGATCACCCCAGCTCATACACACTGGGCTCCACTAGCCCACTGGACTACCAGAACATGACTAACACACTACAGACTGTACTGATCTAGCCCTGGTCACCCCAGCTCATACACACTGGGCTCCACTAGCCCACTGGACTACTAGAACCTGACTAATACACTACAGACTGTACTGATCTAGTCCTGATCACCCCGGCTCATACACACTGGGCTCCTCTAGCCCACTGGACTACCAGAACATGACTAACACACTACAGACTGTACTGATCTAGCCCTCATCATCCCATCCAATACGCACTGGGCTCCACTAGCCCACTGGACTACCAGAACCTGACTAATACACTACAGACTGTACTGATCTAGTCCTGATCACCCCGGCTCATACACACTGGGCTCCACTAGCCCACTGGACTACCAGAACATGACTAACACACTACAGACTGTACTGATCTAGCCCTGGTCACCCCAGCCCATACACACTGGGCTCCACTAGCCCACTGGACTACCAGAACCTGACTAATACACTACAGACTGTACTGATCTAGCCCTGATCACCCCAGCCCATACACACTGGGCTCCACTAGCCCACTGGACTACCAGAACATGACTAATACACTACAGACTGTACTGATCTAGCCCTGATCACCCCAGCCCATACACACTGGGCTCCACTAGCCCACTGGACTACCAGAACATGACTACAGCACTACAGACTTTACTGATCTAGTCCTGATCACCCCAGCCCATACGCACTGGGCTCCACTAGCCCACTGGACTACCAGAACATGACTAACACACTATAGACTGTACTGATCTAGTCCTGATCACACAAACCCATACGCACTGGGCTCCACTAGCCCACTGGACTACCAGAACATGACTAACACACTACAGACTGTACTGATCTAGCCCTGATCACCCCAGAATATACACACTGGGCTCCACTAGCCCACTGGACTACCAGAACATGACTAACACACTACAGACTGTACTGATCTAGCCCTGATCACCCCAGAATATACACACTGGGCTCCACTAGCCCACTGGACTACCAGAACATGACTAACACACTACAGACTGTACTGATCTAGCCCTGGTCACCCCAGCCCATACGCACAGGGCTCCACTAGCCCACTGGACTACCAGAACATGACTAATGCACTACAGACTGTACTGATCTAGCCCTGATCACCCCAGAATATACACACTGGGCTCCTCCAGCCCACTGGACTACCAGAACATGACTAACATAGTATAGTTTAGGTGGTTTTAGTGACGCTAGCCTCCAGTTCTAGATAAAGTCTGGATGGTTTATTCTTTTAACTGGTCTAATTCACCTTTCATCAGCTACAGTAGGGCAGGAAAGCATGCAGTCGTTGATCTCTGACCTTTGGTTACTGTTACAGTCTGGGGTCTCTCCACAAAAAGACCGGTTATTGCGCGTTGCTGCTCCTCCCCCGGCACCTCCTCTGAAAAGGAAGGGCAGAGAAGTCATGTGAGAGTCACATCAGCCAATAACAGAGCATTAGAGTGACTAAATAGGCAAATAATGCTCATCCAAAGATTAGAGACAGTGCTTTCCATCACCTTATAGAGCGTATAGTCCTTTATAAAAAATAATAATAAAAAAATAAATAATTCACAAAAAAAAGGTGTGTCACGTTCCAGCTAACGGTACAGCGACACAGCACTGATTCATGATTACCATCTTGGAGAATCAAAAACTCAAAATGCCTAATTGAAGGACAGACAGTTTACATGAGACTGGAAAAAGCTCAAGCAGGATCTGTGTCAACCCTGAGACGACTGAAGGAATCTTTTTCAAGACAATGTTAAATGTCTTAAGTCAGCATAGGAGTTTATTAACCCTTCAGGTGACTACGTCCTCCAGGACATTGCTAATACAGCTTTCAGCCTCTGCTAGCTCCCTAGGATGTGAAAGACACTTGCACTCTGTTCCTAAAGTAGACGTTTGCCATGTATATGTCCTAGACAAATACATGCTAAGGGGGTTTGTGTGTCTTACCATCCTCAGGCAACTCTGGATCAGAGAAAAAGAGAGTGAGAGATTATGTTAGGATCTATTTGAGTTGAGACAAAGATAGTAGAGCCTTCTGAACATCTGACCTATAAGAGTCTCACTCACTCACTCACTCACTCAGGCATTGACTCATGCACTCACACACTCATTCACTCACTCACTCATTCACTCACTCAATCAGGCATTCACTCACTCACTAACTCACTCAGGCATTGACTCATGCACTCACTCAGGCATTCACTCATACACACACACACACACACACACTCATTCACTCAATCACTCACGCATTCACACACTCAGGTATTCACTCACACATACACTCATTCACTCAATCACTCACGCATTCACACAGGCATTCACTTACACACACACACTCATTCACTCACACACTCAGGCATTCACTCATTCACTCACTCAGGCATTCACTCATACACACACACACACACACTCATTCACTCAATCACTCACGCATTCACACACTCAGGTATTCACTCACACACACACTCATTCACTCAATCACTCACGCATTCACACAGGCATTCACTCACTCACACACTTACTCAGGCATTCACTCAGGCATTCACTCACTCACTAACTCACTCACACACTTACTCAGGCATTCACTCATGCACTCACTCATTCACTCACGCACTGTGGCATTTACTCACTCGCACACTCACTCACTCATTCACTCACGCACTGTGGCATTTACTCACTCGCACACTCACTCATGCACTCACTCATTCACTCACGCACTGTGGCATTTACTCACTCGCACACTCACTCATGCACTCACTCATTCACTCACGCACTGTGGCATTTACTCACACACTCACTCAGGCATTCACTAATGCACTCACACACTCACTCACACATTCACTCAGGCATTCACTCACTCACACTTACTCACTAACTCATTAAAGTATTTACGCATGCACTCTTTTACTAACTCACTGAAGCATTCACTCAGGCATTCACACACTCACTCAGGCATTCACTCATGTGCTCACACATTCACTCATACACGCAAGCATTCACTCACTTCCTCACACACTCACTCAGGCATTCACCCAGGCATTAACTCACTCACACACTCACTCAGGCATTCACCCAGGCATTAACTCACTCACACACTCACTCAGGCATTCACTAATGCACTCACACACTCACTCACGCATTCACTCAGGCATTCACTCACTCACACACTTACTCACTAACTCGCTCAAGCATTTACTCATGCACTCTTTTACTAACTCACTGAAGCATTCACTCAGGCATTCACACACTCACTCAGGCATTCACTCATGTGTTCACACATTCACTCATACATGCAAGCGTTCACTCACTTCCTCACACACTCACTCAGGCATTCACCCAGGCATTAACTCACTCACACACTCACTCAGGCATTCACCCAGGCATTAACTCACTCACACACTCACTCAGGCATTCACTCATGCACTCACACATTCACTTACTCACTCACTCAAGCATTCACTCACTCACTCAGGCATTCACTCATGCACTCAAACATTCACTTACTCACTCACTCAAGCATTCACTCACTCACTCAGGCATTCACTCATGCACTCACACACTCACTCATACACTCACTTACTCACTCACTCAAGCATTCACTCACTCACCCAGGCATTCACTCATGCACTCACACCTTCACTCATACACGCAAGCATTCACTCACTTCCTCAAACACACACTCAGGCATTCCCCCAGGCATTAACTCAAGCATTCACTCACACACTCACTTACTCACTCAGGCATTCACTCATGCACTCACACCTTCACTCACTCACTCAGGCATTCACACACTCACTCACACATTCACCCAGGCATTAACTCATTCACTCACACACTCACGCATTCACCCAGGCATTAACTCACTCACACACTCACTCAGGCATTCACTCATGCACTCACACACTCACTCACTCACGCACTCTCCTACTCACTAACTCACTGAAGCATTCACTCAGGCACTCACTCATCCTGTCCTTTAACATTTCAGAAGAAAGACAAATGCACATCAGTACATGAAGTTCTTTTAACCACCTCAACATTTTACACAAAAACATCTTCCCCCTTCTCCTGCGGCACCCACCACTAGGGCTGTTACATTTTAGTGAAGGGTAGTGATGGGTTATGTGTTGGGTTGCAGTGGCGTTCCATGTACAATTCTGCATTCCCTCCACCTGAGCACTGAAGAAGAATGCAGGCTGCTCAGTGGTGCGTTAAAGCAGCGATTCACTGAAAAGTAACTCTCACGTAATGCCCCCTCCGCTTTGTTCCGTAGCTACAAGGCTAATTCAGCTAGTAAGTAAAGGAAGTCTATGCCACCCAAAGTCTTCTCGGGTGGCGTAGACATCTACTCTATAAGCAGCACACTGCTTCAGCAAAACACCAAGAGAAGTCCAGATCAAGGTCCTCGCTGGTTTTTCAGTGAACCACTGCTTTAACCGACTGACCCATGATAAATGTCTGTTGGCTACGTCAGCAACAGACAGCAGGCGTCAGCTGATATCATGCACTTTCATCAAACTCTTCCTCACTCCAGCGCTCTCGGCTTTATGGGCAGAGGTTAATGTGATTTGTCAACCGGGGGCCCGTATGGACGGTGCAACACCTCTGCTGAAGGTGCACTTCTCAAACTGGCCATGATCTGAGGTCAGGCCTCGCTTGCAACACCAACCCAGAGCCGGGATAATAAACAGAATCTGGCTGATATCAGAACCTTATGTGGTGAAGATCACTGGGAACAGAAGGCTGCCGAGCAGCTGGATCACAAAACCTTTAAGCTGCCACGGAAGATATTTCGGTCGATGGCAGATATCTCGGTCATACCTGAGACTTACGTACTCTACATAACGTATGTTGTACCAGTCAAAAGTCTGACATGCCTTCTCATAGGAGGGGTTTCTTCCTTTTCCCACACGACAGTAAATGACATCAAGTCTATGGAGTAACACATTTAGTAACTCATACTTGAAGCTAGGTTGGGGGAAACATGCGTAAGCCCCTTTGTCCTGAAGCAGCTTTGCAACACGTTTCAAGTTTCCGCATAGGCCTTTAGATTTCTCCATTCATATTCCATCCAGGGTATCCAAACTTTTGACTGGTACCGTAGATCAACAGATCTCAGTCCGGAGCTCCACAAACGCTGCATGTTTGGGTTTTCATAGCAGGGGCACAGAGTCCTCAGGACTAAGGCTGGAAATGCAAATATGTTAGCAGACATACAGGGGTTGGACAATGAAACTGAAACACCTGGTTTTAGACCACAGTCATTTATTAGTATGGTGTAGGGCCTCCTTTTGTGGCCAATACAGCGTCAGTTCGTCTTGGGAATGACATATACTGCGTCCTGCACAGTGGTCAGAGGGATTTTAAGCCATTCTTCCTGCAGGATAGTGGCCAGGTCACTACATGATGCTGGTGGAGGTTCGTCCTTCTTGGTGGTATGCTGACATTACCCTGGATACCGTGGCTCTTGATACATCACAAAGACTTGCTGTCTTGGTCACAGATGCGCCAGCAAGACGATGCACCAACAATCTGTCTTCTTTTGAACTCTGGTATGTCCCATAATGTTGTGTGCATTGCAGTATTTTGAGCAGAACTGTGCTCTTACCTGCTAATTGAACCTTCACACTCTGCTCTTACTGGTGCAGTGTGCAGTTAATGAAGATTGGCCACCAGGCTGGTCCAATTTAGCCATGAGACCTCCCACACTAAAATGACAGGTGTTTCAGTTTCATTGTCCAACCCCTGTACATACATTGATATATACTCACAACGGGGAAGTATATATTACTGTGATTGGTTATCAGGGAACATGCTTTATTACCCAACCGCATTTGGTATTACACTTCACCAGTAATGGAATTCACTTGAGTGCTTCAGTGAAACCAGAAAGGACCTCCAAAAGTCTAATATCTACAAAACAAGTCACCCTCCGTACTGGACCTCTGAACACAGCACAGCCCGCCATTTAAACTACCATGCACTTCAAAGTCTCATTATTCCACATAACCTGTATGACATTTGCAATAACCAGATATTTCTTTACCCTCCTTGAACTCTAGGCTTGCTAGTCAACTATTATTTTAAAGGAGCAATATGTAAGATTTCTAGCTTCAAACAATCCAAAACGAACCTTGAATATTAAGTATAATTATCAGCAGGATGTGAAGTTTTGATGCTACGTCAAAGACGTCTATGGATCATATTGAAGGTTGGTCGGTTAGCAAACTAGCCGTGGGCTGTCTTGTCTCGTAATACCACTGTGTACCTCTAGAGGCGAGTCACTGTAGCGCTGTAGAAGTGGAATCTTTCCAACATGAGAGGATGAATACACGTTGGTGTATTCTAACCATCAGTCATGTTGATGGTGCTGCTCCCGGTTAGATCATTTAAAGGCAGGTAGCCAATGAAAGGAGCAGTACAAGCTCTTGGTGAGTGACTGCTGCCAAGTCTGGTTTATTGATGGGGACAGGCAGAAGACTATAAACAGACAGAAGTCATAAGAAGAGTGCCACTTTCCACTGCTGGAGATGCTCTTGAAGAGGAAAGGGATGAAAACTTCTAAAGATGGAGGAGGTGGGACTGTGCATTGTCTGATGACATGCTCCCTCCATTCTCCAAACAGGCTGGGTCATCTTACAAACTGCTCCTTTAAGGCTTATTACTCAGTACAGCTAACGTCAGAGGTCTGTAGATACGAGAGTGAGGAAGTGAGCTGTAGATTCACGTACAGGTGTTAAACAGGTAGACATCAATAAGAAAAGTGGGCCTTTGTCAGAGCAATCCCAGATTTCCTGAGCTGTTTATCTGCATCTGGCCAGTCAGAACCGCTGGGATGGACATGCAGGTCCACCGCCAGAGCCAGTGACTGACAGCTCAGAGCGACGAGCGCGCTCACTGCTGTGAGCGGCTGATCAGCACAAACACACGCCACGCAAAACATACGGACATACACGCACACACGGAGCGAGGCGTGTTGGTCATTCCTTTTCCTTACCATCTCGCCCCTCATCCTCCTCTGCATGAAAAGAAGCAACAACAAGCAGACTGGTCAGGTTAATCAGCAGACAGGAAACGGTTAAACCAGACAAAGGAGATTCTGATCTTTGACCTCTTGAACTGGAAAGAAAAACTGGATTGGCTGAATTGTGGACAAAACACAGGTTTGTGATGACACACACACAGAAGCTTACACAAACAGCACAGCAACACACACACACCCACATACACACACTCTCTAACTTCACCAGCCTCCACCGGAGCCCTAGGCAGTTTGTTTTGCATCATCATTAGAGCCTCTCTTTGTGCCTCAGAATTAAACAGGTCGTTTTGGTTATTTGCTTTTAGAACTCAAATGTAAATACGCTCTGTTCTGGCTGCTCCTTATTTTCTACTTCAAACAACAACTGATCCTTGTTAGCTTGTTTTACTGTTTATACATATTAATAGACATAATGTTTATATGTTGCCCAGCTCTTTGTACATGTGGCCCGCCTCTCGGTATATACTGTATGTGGCCCACCTCTTTGTACATGTGACATGTGATAGAATAAGTGAGTAAGTACTAATAGACTAAGTGAGCACTAATAAACTAAGCAAGTAAGTGCTAATAGACTGAGTAAGTACTACCAGACTAAGTGAATAAGTACTAATAGACTAAGTGAGTGCTAATAGACTAAGTGAGTAAGTACTAATAGACTAAGTGAGTACTAATAGACTAAGTGAGTCAGTACTAATAGACTAAGTGAGTACTAATAGACTAAGTGAGTAAGTACTAATAGACTGAGTCAGTACTAATAGACTAAGTGAGTACTAATAGACTAAGTGAGTGCTAATAGACTAAGTGAGTACTAATAGACTAAGTGAGTCAGTACTAATAGACTAAGTGAGTCAGTACTAATAGACTAAGTGAGTACTAATAGACTAAGTGAGTAAGTACTAATAGACTAAGTGAGTACTAATAGACTAAGTGAGTACTAATAGACTAAGTGAGTACTAATAGACTAAGTGAGTACTAATAGACTAAGTGAGTGCTAATAGACTAAGTGAGTACTAATAGACTAAGTGAGTACTAATAGACTGAGTCAGTACTAATAGACTAAGTGAGTAAGTACTAATAGACTAAGTGAGTACTAATAGACTAAGTGAGTACTAATAGACTGAGTCAGTACTAATAGACTAAGTGAGTAAGTACTAATAGACTGAGTCAGTACTAATAGACTAAGTGAGTACTAATAGACTAAGTGAGTACTAATAGACTAAGTGAGTAAGTACTAATAGACTAAGTGAGTGCTAATAGACTAAGTGAGTAAGTACTAATAGACTAAGTGAGTACTAATAGACTAAGTGAGTAAGTACTAATAGACTAAGTGAGTGCTAATAGACTAATAGACTAAGTGAGTACTAATAGACTAAGTGAGTACTAATAGACTAAGTGAGTACTAATAGACTAAGTGAGTACTAATAGACTAAGTGAGTAAGTACTAATAGACTAAGTGAGTACTAATAGACTAAGTGAGTACTAATAGACTAAGTGAGTCAGTACTAATAGACTACGTGAGTCAGTACTAATAGACTTAAGTGAGTAAGTACTAATAGACTGAGTCAGTACTAATAGACTAAGTGAGTACTAATAGACTAAGTGAGTGCTAATAGACTAAGTGAGTCAGTACTAATAGACTAAGTGAGTAAGTACTAATGAGTACTAAAGTGAGTCTAATGCTAATAGACTAATAGGCTAAGTGAGTACTAATAGACTAAGTGAGTCAGTATTAATAGACTAAGTGAGTCAGTATTAATAGACTAAGTGAGTAAGTACTAATAGACTAAGTGAGTAAGTACTAATAGACTAAGTGAGTACTAATAGACTAAGTGAGTAAGTACTAATAGACTAAGTGAGTGCTAATAGACTAAGTGAGTGAGTGCTAATAGACTAAGTGAGTACTAATAGACTAAGTGAGTAAGTACTAATAGACTAAGTGAGTACTAATAGACTAAGTGAGTAAGTACTAATAGACTAAGTGAGTCAGTACTAATAGACTAAGTGAGTGCTAATAGACTAAGTGAGTACCTGCTGCTGTAGCGCTTCATTAGCTCAGGCTGCTGCTACAGAATCAGTATATGGCTAAACTGTGAACTCCTGATGAAGCTGACCCCTGAATGGTGCTGCAGTGGTACTCAAGCGCCTGCATGCCCTGTAAGGTGGAATGAACTTTGAATGAGAAGCTGGCTAAAGTCTTCTCTTTCTTATCAAAGCTGTGATCGGATCCAACCCGTGTGTTCCAACTAGGATTCTTATATCCTAAGCTTTTGAAAGTTATTCCAAAGGGAACAGCAGCAGGGTACAGCACCACCTATGGGCATCAATCAACCCAAAAGAGTCTTATCGCTTTCTGCCTGGCAAAGAGAAGTCTCAAGCAGACACAATATGAAATCTTATAATAAACAGAATAAACCTAAAATAATCCAGCATAGTCGGAACGAGCTGATTTCAGTAAACTTTTCAATCTGTAGATCAGAAAAATACAGTTAAACAAACACAGTCTTGGGACTGTACATACCAGACTTCCTCAAGGAGAGCTTTGGTAATGGCTAGGCTTACACAGCCATGCACTGAACAATACAATAGTAGGGCTGAACAGTATCTAATGGCATACAACTACAATTTCAATATAAAACTAATCACCGCTCAGCCCCACACAGTGCATTGTTTCACCTGAGGAACAGCTTCACATCATTCTCTCAGACCCACATGACTGTATAGTACTGTACTACTGCTCTCCAGGCTGTCCACCAGCTCCAGCAGCAGGAACGCAAACAGGAGGATCAAGAGACAGAAGATGAACTTGGTGTACAGAGTTAATACATTATCGCACACTCGACCAAAGAGACTCTTTCAAATGTCAACGCTACAGCTACAGTTTCACAGTTTCACAACAAAAGAGAAGAGAACGAGAAGAGCTCTCTCTCGTCTTCCAGAAAGAGAATAAACTTGGTATTCAGTTAAACCGACTGGATGATTGAGCAGCTACTCACCAGCAGGGGGAGCTGCCTCCGCTTTCTTAGGATCTAAAAAAGAACAGATGAACACATGCAGTGTAAGTGAAGTGCCTGAGACATTTCTGCTGTCAACAATGAAGCGGGACCCGAGAACATATTCCAGTTTTCTGTTAGGCTTCATTTGACTCTAGATAAACCAAACCCAAAGGCTCTAGATATAAACAATACAAATATCTATTTAGAGCCCTTGTTAGATACTGTGCTCCTGAAACGCTGGCTGACACATAAACGTGCTGTAGAGAATGAAGCATTGAACGGTACAAACCGAATGAACGGCATGATCACTTGGGAAATACCAGGAGAAAGAAATGGCGGTCGATATAGTGCCTTGCACAGATATGTTTCAGTATCATGGCAGATGAGGAGAGGCGTAAGCTTGTGCTTTAGCACGTATGGTGCTTTAACGCTGCTGTCTGAAAGTCTGTGTTGCTACAGTGTAGTGTCCCATAAGCAAAAGAAGCTGTGTACTGTACTACGGTGCAGAGGTGTGAATAGACTGCCCACATCAGGGTAGCCCGGGCAATAAGACCTGACTCAAGCCCCGCCCCCTCGCCTTTTCCCTTAGCCCTTTAATCACTGCTTAGCAACTGTTGTTGTTCATCTCTTCAGCTGCAGGTCTACACGTCTCCAAAGCCGAAAATAAACTGAGAAAAAGTGTCAGCTATGAATTCATCTGTGTGCAGTTTTCAAAGACACCTACGTTTTCCTACAGATGCTAATACGATAGCCCAAAAAGCTGAAGCTGGGTTGTTTGGCTGAGACCAACTTTACTAGGTTACTGCTTTAAAGAGGTTGTGTATGATGTAAGCTAGCTTTAATAAAGAGACAAAGTAAGCAGACTAGTAAGCTTCAACCTTCAAACTGCACTATGTATATCATCGCTGTCCAAAGAAAAACATTTATCTCCATTTTTGTTGATTTTTACTTTTATGTCTCATTTGATCACATGAGCTGATGTTTACACTGTGAGTAAATTTCATGAAGAACGGACCAACAGAAACGGCCCAAAACTGCTTGGAAGGACGTCTGGTTCCATTGACTTCCATTCAAATTAAATGAGGTTTTTGGCCTCTCCTGTAAAGCTGCCATTTTGGAGATACCTGTTTTTCTTTGGACAGCTACGATATCCAGTATAGTGTCACATAAGCAACATAAGCCGTATACTGTACTACGTCCAGTACGTCATCTGGGTATCTTTGGCATATTGGGGAAATTCATGCTGGTCACCACAAACTACCTACTACTTTTGGGCACGAGCATTACATGAGAGGTTTGTAGGCTATTTCAAACACAGTCCCAAACCCAATCTCTCTCTCTCTCTCTCTCTCTCTCTCTCTCTCTCTCTCTCTCTCTCTCTCTCTCTCTCTCTAGACTTTCACTCCAGGGTATGAGACACTGCACTTGGCCTTGGCCTCTGGGGTCAGGTTGCGTGACTTTGGGGGTGCAGCCGGTAGCGACATACTGAAGGGCCGACACCTCTATTTTGGAAAAGGTTTGCCTTTCAGAGTGGGTTCTGCTAACAGGATCCTAAGTCCTGCTGGGTTTGGTTCTCCTGCTGCTCAAGGTCTTGTGGGAGTGGGGAGAGGTGCAGTCCCAGCAAGGCGTGAATACTTCCCCTCCTCTGAGCTTTTAAGACACTGGCACTGTTCCGCCAACCGTAAAAGGAGTTCAAACTGGGTCAGTGGACTATACACATGCGGATTTACCGGGAGAACATGACCAGAACATCTTAAAGACGAAAAATGATCTACGC
>JAMWET010007010.1:1205000-1290000 GCA_024036415.1 Prochilodus magdalenae
GTTTGCAAATTATTTTTTCCCCTCCTCCTGTATATCTGTATTTACCCACAAGTGAACACTGTATGTACTGTATTGTATGTTAGAGCTCCTGTGTCTTTAAGCCCCGCCTCCTGGCAGCTAAAGCGGCTGAACACGGTAGCGGCATCTTGCTAAAAGTCCCGCCCATACAAGCAAGGCAATGAGGATTGTGTAACAAGATGATGTCACCCGGTAACAGAGAAGAGGGCTGGAACTGTAACCAGCTGCTTCAGGCAGCTGAAATTCCATGACCTGTAGCAACTCTGGGAAGACCACACTATTGCTGGTTTGGTATTAGGGTAAAAACTGAAAGGCCAAAATGTTCAACAGCACTGTAACCATCAGCACTGGAACAGCTTTCTAGCTTACTCTATGTAGAAATTGGATGAGCTGGTATTAGCCCCCCACCCATCACTACCCCCACCACCATCTCCCAAGCCGCAATACATCTGAAACCGCTATTACAGTGCTTACCAAATCTACTCTACCTCTCTATACTTAGAGAAATAGAACAGACCTGGCCCCGTATGACCCGTATGGCCTGTACTCCCCTCGTTCTGCATTAGAGACGCTGGGGACTCTTATTTTAATGCTCAGAATTTAAAAAATGTCTTTTTTTCAGAAATATAGAGCTACATCCACATTTCACAGGAGCTCATGACAGCTTCGGAAAGCTTCACTCATCGTTCATCAGTCGATTTAGCCGGAGGCCTTCCTGCAGTTTCCTGAGTTTTGCTGACTAAGCTCTCTCTGTAACCTCTTAGGAATGTTCATCTCTTGTTAATCTCCTGTGACATTTATTCCTCTTCCCTCCCCCAGTGTCCTCTGGTTAAAGTAGGCTAGCTTCACTCACTCAGACACTTCAAAGCGTCTCCCAACAGTCTCCAATACCGACCCTCCAACACACGAACGCTCATCAATCCATCCCACTGGCTCCAATTCGATTTGAACACATCTTTTATTCGGAAGCTCGGGAATGACAATTACATAAACACAGCTCCTCTCGTTACTCGTCACCTTTAGAGGCTTCAGAAGAACGGAAGAGAATGTACATCAGACCTTTTTCAGAGCTTTATAAAATGCTGATGTTTTAATAAGCCAATATTAAAGAGCCAGTCATGTGGATGTCGTCTCTGTCGTCTGCCATGACTGTGAAGCACAAGTACGGATCGGTTAACTCTAATCCGGTCAGGATAACCCGGTGAGGTCCTGCTTTGATTTGCGTATTCTTTACACCAGTGGTTCTCAGCCTTTTCCGACTCAAGGCCCACCTGTTTGTTCTCAGAGAGGCCCAAAGGAGTAAACTTGTGTCAGGGTCTCAGTTTTTAGGGACTCTTCAGTACAGCTACGTTTGGGTGCTTTTGCTGGAACATGTGCCGCAAATTTGCTGAACATTAAATATCATGATTAGGCTAAATGATTAGGAAGCGTGGTGGCAAAATTACATCTGACCCCTCACATCCTGGACACCTCCTCTTCCAGACACTCCCCTCTGGTAGAAGACTGCGGTCCATCAAAACCAGCACAACACGTCATGCTAACAGCTTTTTCCCCAGAGCTGTAGCGCTCCTCAACCACAGTGGACACCTCCCACTGTAAACCTCAAAACATACAACTGAACTGAACTGTACAATTGCGGACTGTAACAGCTATGTTGCACTTTCTAAATATTCAGGTCACTATAACTATTGCACACCTGTACAGATGTTCTCTTGTCTGTAAATATCTCAGGTCATCTGTAACTTAGTCTTATTTATTTTAATATTTTTCAACTAAATCTGTTTCACATTTCCTTCAGCTTCTTCAGTTTTTTGTTCTGTGTTTAGTTACTTGTTTATTTTTTTTATCTTATGGCCAAATTCCTTGTATGTGTAAATACTTGGTGAAAACTGTGAGATTCTGGAGTCTATTTGGTTTACCTTATTCTCGAGACGCAAGGAGCAAAAAGCTGATCGTGCTGCCTTACTGTATCACAATGAGCACATTTAACAGCACACTACTGCGTACTACCACACTGCACATGTACACTGTGTATATGATACATGTACACTTAATAAGGACACTTAAATCTATATTTGGCTGCTATTGTACAGTTCTGTCATTGGCACTAACCCTGTATACCGTACATAAGTTCTGCTCCTGTACCTTTTAGACTTATACAGCATATATTATACATTTTCCTAATTTTGTCCAAAAGAAAAACATGTATCTCTGTTTTTGTTGATTTTTACTTTTATGCCTCATTTGATCACATGAGCTGCTGTCTACTCTGTGTGGAGGTTTCATTGAGAATGGACTAGGAGAAATGGCCCAAAACTGCTTGGAAAGACGTCCGGTTCCATTGACTTCCATTCAAACTAAATGAGGTTTTTGGCCTCTTCTGTAAAGTTGCCATTTTGGAGATTTTTTTTTTTATTTGGACAGTGACGATATATTTTCTTCTCTCTTATTTAGTACTGAGTATTTATATAGTAATTGTTTACTACCTGAAGTCCGGGAGCGAGTGCAGAGTAAGAATTTCACTGTACAGTGCAACTGCTTGTTTCTCTGCACAACAAACACTTGAATCTTAAAAATCTTTATTTCAGTGTGAAGTCTTTTTTTTCACCAGTTTTTAAGACAAACTGGATTGTGGACTACCTAAGGGGGCTTTGCAGCCCACCAGTGGTTGAGAAACACCAGCTTAGGTAAAGTCTTTTCCTGCCATCAAAAACCCAACTGCCAAAACTATCCACCCCTGCTTCGGTTGAAAAGGAAAACTGACTAATCACTATTCAGGCTAAACCTGCTCTCGTGTTATGGTATGTACTTTATTGATCCTCCCAGAGAAATATGCAATATTCCTGTCTAACTATTCCCAGTCCGGGAGCAGCTCAGAGTCTCGGCATGGCAAACCCTTCAATAAACATGAGGTCAAGTACTGAAGCTCAGTATACCCAAAGGATTAGCACCTAGCTGCTGTATAGTCACTACACCTGAGCAGGTATTTTTTGTCACTACTTAAATGAAAAGTAAGAGCGGGAATTTTCATGCAAGGCGTCCCCAAACTTTTGACAGGCAGTATAACTGGGAAAAGCGCTTTATCATTGGTATCAGTCTGAGCTGGATCTGTTAACGGGTGAAAGGGCGCCTCAAAGGTGGCTCTGTGTTAGTTAGTGTGTCTGCCTGCACCATCATGTGTTAATGCTCACACGTGCCCGTCACATGCCATCGTGTGTGTGAGCACATACACATACACACATGCATGCACACAGGAAGGTCTGGCGGCCTGTTAAAAGACTGGTAACACTAAAAGGGTTGTGTGTATTGTGTTGCACTTATAATGACCTTTCTTCTCTATAGGTATGAGCACTGGGCTGGGGTTGCCAGGTAATGCACTTTTTGCTTTATATATGTCTGTATATTGATCTCTAGGTATCAGCACTGGCCCTTTGTTCGGGCAGTGTCTGAGCTCATGGTGGGTTTTAGGCTCTAAACTTCCTGTACTAGCTGGAATATCATCCAACGGAGCACTAAGCAAGGCTGTAAGCCGCTCTGGATAACAGCGTCTGCTAAATGCCTTAAATGTAAATGTACTATTGTTTATTGAAAAAGTGCATTACGTGCAATCTATACATATGTATGTATGTATTATTACCCCCACCTCCCCCCATTACTGATGTCAGTATGAAAGGTGCTCTATAAATAATAAGAATTATTATTATTATTATTATTATTATTATTATTATTATTATTATTATTATTATTATTATTATTATAATATAATATATGTTAATTTTAATATTTTTTGCAGTGTGTTTAGTAATATGTGGGCCACAATACACAGCAAACTTCATATAGGAAAAAAATGCAGGTCTGTTTGAGTTGCGGGTTCTGGGCTATACGCTGAATCTAACTGATAGCCACACCAATGGGAACTGAGCTATGGAAAGTGACCTTCACTGGCCCTCCCAGTACACAACACGAGATTAACTTTAGTAAGAGTAACTATAACTTAATACCTGCACAGTCATGGCACATCAAAGACGGCACTGCGTCGAGGGATGACTCCACACTGCTTGTTCATTTCACATACTGATACCACAACCTTGAGTATCTGCTGATACCGTTGCCACTCCGATACATCTTTTTCCTGCTCTAAACCAACAAAGCGGATAGTAATACACTCCTTGGACAAAAATGCGTCCCCTCTGTGATGTTCTGGAGGATTTGTAATTGAGCAGAAATGGGCTCTTTGGTTGAGGTGACAGTAAACTGAACCACAGTGCCCACACTGAGCTGCTGGACAACCAACCTATGCTTTTGCTCATCATCTAAGGGACAGAACATTCCCTAAGTGTTCCCATTTTTAATTCACAGTTATTCCCAGAAATATTCAATGATGCATACCTGATTGAAACGACAAAGAAGTTCTCTGAAAGGTGCAGCCGGACTTCCAGTCCATACAATATTTATATATAGTATAGTATATTTTATATATATATATATATATATATATATATATATATATATATATATATATATATATATATATTAGTATTATATTCCAATACTATATTTATGTTTGTGAACAGAAATCTTGCACATTTGCCTGTGGAAACCAATGGCAACCCTCCCAGTAAAGACATTCACTGTAGATAACATTCCTTACATAACTAAGTATGCAATTCTATAATCATGTAGTTACATTAAAACAGTATAGCATAGCAACACCTGTAGAAGCCTAGCAGCACATCTGCTATGGTAAATATGCCCCACTATCAGTCCCACCTTATTTGTCACACACGACGACTGGAGTATGTGGAGTATACTGGAGACCCGCCCATCATCGCCCCCCTCTCAAAAAAGAGAAAAAAAGTGTGATGGCAGAAAGATGGCTTTCACAAACTGCTTTCAGATGATCTCTGTCTAGTACTGGGCGTTTGTCTTATTGTATCCGTGTCTGGGAACCATAGCACTCAGAGCTCAGCAACAGGTTCACTTCCTGACACTTAAGCTGTCCTACACCTCTTAATCTACCTTCCTTCTGCACACAAATCAAAAACGACAGACCGCATGCATTCTTATGGACGTTGTACCACAAATATGAGACGAGTAGGTAGGAGGGTTAGAACCCATGCCGTATTTGCGGTTTAGCACGGCGGATATTAATTTACTTTATTTTACGGTGTTTGTGTTACCCTAGCCGAGCCCCAGCAGGATGTCTATATTTGTAGCGCGTCTAAGTTTGGAGCGTATAAGTGTGTTTCTGTAGGGTCATTTGCTGAAACTGCAGTACAGTAGTCCCATCTAATGAAAGGTAATATGAATGAAGGACTCGCCGGTATCCAGGCTATGACTGAAAATGGCATAAGACGGGCTTCCAGGACCCTCATTAACAATCTTTGGCGGTTCTCCCTGTTATAAACCTGATGCTGCCAGACCCTAACACATAAACCCGAAGGATTTACTGGGTGGTGAAGGGCAGGGGAGGACATGGGGACATAAAAGGAAATGGGGAAATACGGTGGTAAAATGTGCGATGGTAGTTAAAGGCTGGTTACAGAAGAGCACAGGACCCAAGTCATGCCAGCAATGAGAGCTACATTGTCCAAATCCCATTAAGCATTCATTATTAAACGGCCTAGAGCAACACTGTGCTTCGGTTGACTGTGGTTTGAGGAGTGCACACCCAGTCGGTCAAAAGGGAAGATGAAAGAGGTAGAGGAAGTGTAAAAATTGAGAGTATGGTACCGAGGGTACACTGTCTAGTCTGAGAAGGGTGTATTCCTCCATGCCCACTTTTGTGAAGCGCTCCGAGCTGCCTTTGCACGTCACATCAACTTGTTGAGAGCCTTCTCTCAGGCTTTAGCTCCTCCAGGTTTTAAGGCTAAGCCCAGACTACACTGAAAAGCGAGATCAGCTGTGCCCTCGAACGTGCTGAAACCTTTAACTACCCTCCACTGCAATACAACATAAACAAATCTACCGTCCACTTTCTGAAATATCATACGACGCAATAAAATCACCATCACCATCGGCTGAAGCTGAAGGGCAAGTTCCAAACTCTATCTAAGATGCAGTCCATCTGTCTGTAATTTGTCACGGGTAGATGCATGCCATAGGGGCCAAGGATGGCAAAGGCATGAGGTGATGGCACTCTGGAAAAGGGGCTGTAAGAGACTCGCCTGGCCTTTCCTCTGCCTATGTGTGCGAGTGAGTGATTGAGAGAGAGAGAAGGAGAAGTAGGGGTGAGAGTTTTGAGAAAGGTAGCAGGTTTCAGTCCTCTGTTTTAGTCCAGCCATGCAGCACGCTGTCTTCAGGGTGTGTATGCGATGATAGGTTTCCGTGCTGAGTCATGAGGAAAGCAGGTTAGCATGTGGTGGGCCCAGAGGACAGAGCTTCCACACGCTGGCCTTTCGGACACAGAGGCAAAAGGTTAGACTTTCAGCAGCTCCCCGACACTCTGATCTCCTCGACACGCACGTCTGCTCAGGGATACGCTGACGGATGCTACAGCCTGTCAGGGCCACATCACCACGGTGGTTAGGTGGGAACGTCATATTGTCTTCAAAAAAGGAGAGGTGTAGTTTTCTGTATCCAGGCGGTCCAAAATCTAAATCAGTGAGGCCAATCATTCTCTGGGTAGAGAGCTCTCTGAGGCATGTTGTGCCATTTTCACACAGAGGAATTCATATTGCGCATTTAACCCATCCGTAAAACGAAACACCCACATACACTAGTGGGCAGTGAGCACACTTGCCCCGGAGCAGTGGCCAGCCCTATCCACAGTACCCAGGGAGCAGTTGGGGGTTAGGTACCTTGCTCAAGGACACCTCAGTCATTACTGTCAGTTCAAGGAACCGAACCAGCAACCCTCCGGTCACAAGGCTGGTTCCCTAACCTCCAGCCCACGACTGCCCCGAAGAAAGGTTCTTTACTGGCCTGTATGTAATTAGGTAAGTAGTACAGTAATGGTTCAGACAAAAACTCATTTGCCACTTAATCTAGATGTAGCCAAGCAGCCAAGATGATGAAATGAATAAAAGTGAGCTTCTTCAGTGCTGGACTTGAATGCTTCAAGTTCTTCTTTAGCAAAGACTCCTACTCACACTCAAAGAGCGATCACCATGCTGACATAGCTCCTAGCATGGTGAAAAGGGTCCTTCTACAGTTAGGATGTCAAATGTGTTACAACAGAAGACCCACATTTCACCAGCCATTTCACCATGTCAGTATTCCAATTCCAGTAAGCGCCAATGGCTAGAAAGTTACACTTGCCAGTGTTGTTAGCTGAACTAGCCTGTATGGCAGATATCACCTTGTGGAATAAGCCTCTATAAACATATACACAGGGTTTATGTCACTTGTCATGATAACCTACTCAAGGTGTCACGTAGCTTTATAAAAACAGCCAGAGTGCTACCATAGAGTTCAGTCAAATTTATTTATCCTGGGTTTCAATAAAGCTCGTTTACACAAGTGGAGATATTCTGGGAAACCTGCAGAACTTTTTTAATCTGTCTTTATGGAGAGCATGATCATTTGTCACCATCAAATGTAATCCTATATGTCACCAACTGTAACTACGTCATTTCAGTTACATCGCAAAACACCGGGTGCTGACTGGGTGCTGTGCCAGCCTGCCTGGCTTTTACGGCAGCAGCCATGAAGTCGTGAATGATTTGGGGAGAAAAGGAAAGGCTGTTTACAGCCATGCAATAATCCAACCTCAACACTGTGTTCATTACACGTTTGATGAAATCTATTGGCAGCTGTGGGAAGCTTCACTCTGCTCTGATATACAGACTGACAAACACTTGGCTGAGCTCCGCCTACCTTGTGGGAACTGACATGCAGTACAGCCAATCACGAGAGAAGGCAAAAGGAGAGCCAGTCTAAACGTGTGTGAGGGAAATCATTTACGGTGAGTGTATGAAAACCTTCATGACACGTTTTCAGAGTTTATCGCCTATGGCGGAAGATAGCCGGCATGTTCACTTCCTCAGGGTGTTTAAGGCCTGTTAGGGCTGCTCTTAAAACTTTAGGAAATGTATATAACTAGGGGAAAAGAAAGGCACTGATAAAGCTGAGGGTGTTGTCATAGTTCCCACGTCCTCATCCCCACATTTAACCCATCCATGAAGTGAAACACCCAAATACACTAGGGGGCAGTGAGCACACTTGCCCGGAGCAGTGGGCAGCCCTATCCACGGCACCTGGGGAGCAGTTGGGGGTTAGGTAACTTGTTCAAGGGCACCTCAGTCATTACTGTCAGTTCAGGGAATTGAAACGGCAACCCTCTGGTCACAAGGCTGGTTCCCTAACCTCTAGCCCACGACTGCCCCAAGTCATATCATACAAGTCATACATATCATAATCACAGTTCATGCATGACTTCTGAAGAATCTTACAGAACTGGAAGCCTATTGCCAGGAAACTGGGCAAAACCTCCCCAAACACGAACTGTAAGCTGCTACAAAAGTGTTTACCAGCTGTGATACTTGACAAAGGGGGTGTCTCTAACTACTGGCCACGCAAGGTGCACAAATGTTTGATTTTTGGGGGCCCATGTTTGTTATTTTGATACTGTAGGAGATGGAGAGACTCGAGATGTCAACTTTGACTTCATGCCATTCTGAAATCAAGTCACCTTTCACTCGCTCAGCTATTGACTGAGGTGCCCAAACTTTCGCATGCATGTAAGAGAGGTACTGTACTAATGTGCCTGCTATGCTCTGGCCAAGTCACATGACTGAGCAGATGCTGGCCTTAATACCTCTTATGTGATGTTTGTTGGTGTGACTTCCAAAACATGCTGGGGTGGCTCTTTAAAACCTCCACCCATGCACCTTCATTAGACACTCAACACCCTCCTTTGGTACCCCGAATTGCTCCAGTGGCTTGTTCTGTCTGAAAAGCACTCCGATTTCACTGCTTTCTTCAGGACCACCGCACTATTCTGGACATCGTTTATGAAGGAAGCGTGCTGGCGGGCAGACTTGGAGATCTGTTTCGGCCACCACTCACCAGTCCTGGGGCGGGGTAACCCGAGCCTTATCCGAGCCCCTGGAGGGAAGGAGGCTTAAAGAAGCAGGAGGCTAAAACAGAGGGGTATTTCTTGGTGAGGGAGGGTAGGAGGCTCGAGCTGAACAAGAATAGGATGACAAGAAAGGAGAAGGAGGTGAAAGGGCGGGACTGTAACCAGCACAGTGGAAGTGATCCGATATTGATGATGTCATGCTGTCAGATCTGGGAAAACTGGGTCAGATATGGGCCATGGGGTTGGATGAAAAAGGAAAAAGTGGTGAGGGGAAGATCCGACAGCTCTCTACGACAGCTGCACCTCGCATATCAAGCATATGTCCATATAAGCATTGTACAGCTGGTCTGAGTGGAGACTCTTCAGCTCCTATGTCAGGTTTAAGTAGATCCGGCGAGCCCGAATACCACAACTTCTTTTTTTCCCCCAGATTGAACACCGGTTTATGTCACATGCTGACAGGGATCAGAGATGGTCTAGGCGGGAGGCGAGTGTAAAGAGAGATGGAGTGATATCAGTGTTTCCTACACCTGGCTCACTCCTTGCCTCGCTCTTTCAGTCTGTCATTCTCAGTTTTCACATAGCCATTTAATTTACAGAGACGTGACTTCACTGCTGAAAAGCTAGCAGGCCATATTTCAGAGCCTCTGTCACACAGGCAGTAAATAGCTCTGACATTAACGACAGAGTTTGGTAAACATTTGGCGTACTGATGAGCCGACCGCGCCGCTGTAAACATGAGGAAACTACAGGAATGCGGTGCGGGACTAGGTGTTGGACTGGTGATGAAACTGAACCATCAGTCTCTATTTTCTCATCTACCGATAAACATCATCAGTCTAACTCACCAACACGAGATATAGAAATGTGACGAAGTAAAATGAGAACAGACTCTCAGATCATGATTTGTTTGATCCTGCCTTGATAATCAGTAATATAATAATAATTAATATTTAATAAGTATTATTATTAAATAATTAATATTTAATAATTAATACGTTTTGCAGCTCACTATTGTGCACAGTATTCTATAAGCTAATTAACATGAGACTGTGAGATCTACTATGTTCGATTTACTTAATGAGCTAATCATTTATTCAGTAAACGTTGAGCCCAGTGACTGGAACAGAGACCTAGTTATCACTAACCAAACCATTGTTAAAGAAACCACACCTTAATCCATCTGGTCTATCCAATCAGCGAGATTTTCGAGAAAGCTGCCCAACAGCTCTGTCCTTTTTGTTTAAGGACCACTGATTTTATTCCATCTGTCTGTAACGTAATACAGAGCACGGCATAAAGTGGTCAATCAACTGGATATGATATTTTAATGGCCAGAAATTTTTAAAAACACTTTCGATAGACAGTTTAGTGCCTGGTTAAGGTCTAACATGGCAAACTGCTTCCAATTGGCTTATGTAAATGGTGAGTTTTCAGAGCATAGCACTACAGTAGTATGGTGTCCCTCAAGGCTCTGCTTTAGGGCCCATCCTTTTTTGCAATGGCCTCTAAGACACATAATTCATTAGCACCTTGTTGGCTGTCACTTTACAGCTGATGTAGATATCAGCTTAGCCAGATCCAGCAACACAGTTACACATCAGTGCTCACTGTGTTAAGGCACAAAGGTCTGGATTATCTAGAACCTCCATATCGTACATTCTGATACAACATAACAACGGCTGTTGGGACCTCAGCTCAAAGTAAGGCTAACTAACTGAACTAGCTGCAACTAGCAGGCAAGTTCTCAATTCTTTGAGAAAATAGACTGACCTAAATGGAGACGAGCTTAGAACAGAGTAGAACACTTTATATCACGTATGACTCAGTAAGACTCTTCACAGTGACTCAGAAGTCAGGAGTCACCCAAATATCTGTAAGATGCTGTATATTAGGTGGATGTATCGGACAGATGGACGAGCAGGTAGATCATACATTACGGGCATCCAAAAAAACCCAAACCAAAACATGCTTCTCCAAACCAACGAGCGTTCATACAAACAGTGAGAGGTCAGTAAAGTACTGAGAACCGAATGAGGACCTTACCCGCTTTCTTTGGTTCAGGCATGTTTGTGCTTCATATGCCAACCTCCGTCTCGTCTCCTTCCCTTAGTGGCTCAGTCCGCTTTTCATTCTCCATCTCTTTTTATCCCCCTCCCCCCTCCCTCTTCATGTCATCCCGTTCCTCAAAAAAAAAAAAAAAAACAGAGGAGGGTGGGTGAGGGAGAAAGGAACGAGGGAGGGAGAGAAAGTGGCAGAACGAGCGTCACTTGAGATCTTGAGAGAATCCAGGAGGTCTATGGAAAGAAGGAGTGAAAGAAGGAAGGAGGGAGAGGGAGAGGTGAGGAAAGTTTAAAACAGCAACACAGACTGTGACCCTAATTAGTTCCCTTGTCAAATCAATGGCATAATGAGTCCTTAGGTGACTGATTTAGATGCTGAGTGATTTATAAATAGGCTTATTAAAAGCAGCGTAGCATTTAGCAGCTGAGAACCTTCTGCTGGACATCAGTGCCTCTCGTCAACATTAGGACCAGGCTCCCATTCAGAATCACACAGTGCAGGTTCTACACATTTGACCCACGTCCTACAGCAACTTCCGAATAAGGTTAATCAGGATGGGACCTTTTAAGAGCCCACATGGTTTTTAGTTTTTAGTGTATCTGTACTGAAGTGTTTCCATTTTGGACGACTTTGTACTTTAACTTTTACTGCACTGCATTATGGGAAATCTGTTGTTCCTTTGGCGTATGTGTGTATATAAGCGTAACATGTCAAAACTAAACAAGCTTATTCATGAGTTCTTAGCATCCATGGAAATGTCCATTTCAGGCCTGGACTACATCAAGCACCACCTGGAGGAAGGCAGGTAAAGCAGGACGGGGTTAGTAAACGGCTCATACAGATTGCTCCTGACTTAAATAGACCACAATACAGAAATATGCACACGCGCACTCGTGACTGCGAGCGTCTTTTTCTGTTTTTTATACAAACACTGTTTCCTTTTATAGTAAAGTTTAAATTGAAGTTGAAACCGGGTATGTATATGTACACTTACTTATTTAGCTGAGCTCTCATCCAGAGCGACTTACAATGTTATTCGTAGTACAGGTTGACCAGTGCAGTGTTAGGAGTATTGCCCAAGAACTCTTATTGGTGTAGCTCAGCATTTGGTACCTAGAGTGGGATTCAAACTACCGTCTCCCACATGAAGTGGTAACTCTCTGGTGAGCAGTGGTGTTAACTGCTGAGCCCCACCAACCACACCTGTATTCAGCTCTAACTTTAACTAAGTTCCAGATAAAGCTTAAACCGAAACTTTTTTGAACTTTTTAAGTTATTTTGTAGTTCACAGCATGTTTATCTCTAGCCTTAAGGTAACTGCTGCATCTCTTAAGGTGGTCTGAAAAAGTGAAACCAGAAGCTGGTGATTGGTGAACAGTATTACGTACAGCGTTACGTGCCTAATAATTTAAAAATGTCTGACTGCAGTGAGGCTAGGACTTTCTCACTCTTCACTCGTGTGAATAAAGATGTAGTTCTCTCATATCTATGCTTATTACAGTAAAGGGTAAAGTAAGTATAGGGTGGGTTAAGCTCTGCTGTATCCCTCCATCGTCTGCTCAAGTTATAATGAGGGGAGAGGAGGAATAGGGGCTGTGCCTAACTACTGTAAGGACGAAATTGAGATGTGACACACACACACACACACATACACATACACACATACGCGCACACACACACACACACACACACGCGCACACACACACATACACGGGCACACACACATACACACACACACATACGTGGGCACACAAACATACACACACACACATACGTGCACATACAAACACACACACACACACATGCACACACACACATGCGCACACACACACACACAGATAGACCCACTCTCACACGCACACACACACACACACACACACACACAGATAGACCCACTCTCACACACACATTCTCACACACACACAAACACACACCCATACGCGCACACACACACACACACACACACACACACATACGCGCACACACACACACATACACACACAGATAGACCCACACACACACACACACAGATAGACCCACACACACATACACACACAGATAGACCCACTCTCACACACACACACACATTATATATATATTCACCACCTCTGCCTTCCCCCCAGACTCAACTTCCCAGAGGGGATCACTTGATGACACCATACCCACATGTCCCCAGTCGCCCAATCATTCTCGCTCTAGTTCCCCTCACTATTAGCCCACCTGTTTCCCATTATCAGTCGGCATATAAGCCTCACTCAAACACTCGCTCTTTGTGAAGTTTTACCAAACCCACGTTTGCAATCCTGAGCAGTCTCTTCTACTGTCCCTCTGCTCTGGTTCTGACCTCCTTTGTATTTGGACTACCGATCTCGTCCTTGTCTTTGTTGGTGTTTGTTCTCGTGTAGTCTCTGGCCCTTCGATCTCTGTCCATCCTCTGACCATTCTCCCTGTCTCTTCCCTGTACTCTGGTTGCCTCGTTGATGTCTAGCCTGTTTCAGGACTCTGATCTCGCCTTCCTCTTTCATGTCTGGTTGTGTTTTGTTGTTGTGTTCGACTGCCCGATTGTTTAATAAGCCCACTTGACTTTTAGCTCTGCACACATCAGCTCCCCATTTACTCTCCACCAGTCCAGTGGACCAGCACCCTTTCATTTTGAGTCTGTTATCAGCATGGATTTCTCCTTCCTCTAGTCTCAGAAGCCTCAGTTTGCTCCGTGCTGCTGTCCCCGCAGTCCCCCGCAGTTTTGAGACAAACTCTCGGCCAGATATGCCATCGTTTTATATTCCTCTTTGTGCTGAATATCCTCCTAATAATAAATATATCATATATATGCAGGCTGCGGATCATTTAAATACATACTGCATTGAAGATTGCAGGGTGTTCTCCATGCAGTTCCCCCCTCTCCAGTTCCTCAGGCTAGAACCGTGTAGGCTGCACTGTCACTTGGTTTTCTCTCTTTGAACAACGTTTGCTGCGGCGTGACTCTTTCCCATACCTTCTGTTTCTAAACCTGTAACCAGTCACCTGTAATAAAATGGGCCGTCATGTAAGCTTCTTTCTGCTGTAACGTCAAAGCATCAGTACTGAAAGGTACTGCTGGAGTGTCCTGTGCTCCATAACCACCTGGATCCAGAGCTCCCACTAGCTTCCTACATCCTGCCCACTGGATAATACTCAGAGGCCTTATATTAGTGCGATGAAATCTGCGATGCGGTCAGGAATTGCTTGTTCCGTGTATTGATAAATAGGGGAGTAAACCCCTTTACTTGGGTTCTGGGTTAATCTCGGATGTGGGGATGAAGTAGACGAGCCATGGTCATTTTCACCACTGTATATGGGTCGAGGCTTGTGGAGATGATCCTTGTAAACAGACGTATTGTCTGTCGTTGAATGGCTAATCATCAGGCTAGTTCAGCCTTTTCACCATGTTTGATGTTGATTCATATAGAGTTCACATTTACCTTTATCAGGGCAATTTGCAAGGCCTACCTCTTGTAAGGTTGAAAAGGTGCGGTGCAGGAGCCAGACAAGGGAAAAGGCACTGGTATTTTTAATCTAGCTTTCCTTTTCTCTGTTCTTCTTTCTCCCTGCTCTTGGGTAAGTAGACATAGGAGGCCAGAATTGAGTGTTGTCACATGCCTCCACTTTTTGTGTCTGTCATTTCATATTAAACGTTGAGTAATTGTAATTTCATGACATTTCATAAACTTCCAAAGCAGGCGCCAGTTTCCAAAATATACACATGTTGCAGACACAACCTACGTTAACCAGACAGAAAGAAAAACAGAAAGGAATTTTAATGATTCGTTCATTTCTTATGTTTATGCAGTGTGAAATGTTTAATTTGTCATGAATTAAAGACTTAGAGTGTTTAGTTTTAGTACAGTTTTCTGAATAATTCTAATTTCAATTTTTTTTGTAGTTAAAATAACTCTGACAGACAGAAATAACATGCTTCATCTTCACCCGTGGTGGACGAAGTACACAGACCATGTAGTTGGGTTAAAGTAGAGCTCCTCACGATAAAACATTACCCCAGTTAGAGTGGAACGTTCCCTCCTTTAGACCTCCACTGGAGTAACAGTACTGAAGTATTCACCTTCAGATGTACTGAAGTATGGAGAGTAACAGGAGCATGATTTATTACGGCTCTAATGTCCTTTTATCATTTCTGGAACCAGACTCTTAATCAGCTCAGTGTAGGTGAAGGGACTCTAGTGTCTCTCAGTCCACCAGTTTTAATAGAAGGTCGTTAATCATCATAAGGACAAATACTGAACGAGAACAAGTTCCATTAGCTAGAACTACGTGTTCGCGTGATGGCTGCCTCGCGTGACCTGCTTCCGTATGATGCGTCAGTTGTGCACGGCCTCAGTAATTAACGCTACGCTACGTAAAGTGCGTAAGGTAAAGCGGTAGGGGATAGGACAGACACTCAGCAGCATCAAAACAGCGTAAGGCCGTGTGACCAAGTCCGCAATAACCCGCATCTGTATGTATGAAGGGTCCTTGCCACTGTACAGTCACTAAAATGCTTGTCATAATAGCCGGCGAGAGATTAGTTTTTTTTCCAGGTCGATGTGGGAACACTGGAAAGTCTTTATGGTCCGTGTTCTCTGGTTTGCCCTCTAGTGGAGCCTCCAGTAACGTAACGCATCATGAATAACACAGGTACGTTCACAGCGCAGTCCCTTGTCTACGTGAACCGCCATAGTATGTACACCGCCACAATGTAACTGCAACGCCAATTTACGGTGGAACGGAAATTTAAAGGAACTCTCTACTATCTACTCACTACTCAAACAGACTCCCAAAATTTTGATTCCCCTCAGTCAGCCCGCTTCCCACACGTGTCCGAGCCAAAGAATCGATTCTTTTAGAATCGACTCCCCACCACCGTCTGACACTGTAAGCCTGTGAAACGGGCAGGTTAGCTAAATAATGTTACAAACATATTAGCTAAAACAGAAATCTCTTATTGAAATATTAACGTTAACATAAGACCAATTCAATGTAACAATTACAGAAATGTTGTTTCTGTTTGTACAGTATGTGTAACAAACCAGGTTTAACTACAGACTACTACATTTGTGAGATCAGACACTGATGTTGGACATAAAGGCCTGGCTCACAGTCTCCTTACTAATTCATCCCAAAGGTGTTCTATTGAGTTGAGGTCAGGATTCTCTGCAGGCCAGTCAAATTCTTCCACAGCAAACTTGTTCCTCCATGTCTTTATGGACCTTGCTTTGTGCACTGGTGCGCAGTCCTATAGGAACAGGAGGTCATGTGGGACCAATGGACGGTGCTTCGTGGACCCCTGGTGGTCTGTGGCCCACAGTTTGAGAAACCCTCCACTACATCATGGTGCACTTTGATACCACAATAGTCAAGCCTGGAATTGGAGTCGGGATCAGTCGGGATCACTGTAAAGAATCAGTCTGTAAAGAATCAGTGCAGTTTCTTCATCTGATTCCTGAATCTTTTGAATTTCTTATCCAAGATTTGGGATATTACTGGCTTTTTAAATGTTTAGGAATATTCTTGATTCTTGAATCACACCTGGAGTTACATACATTAGTTATTTTCTATTTTTAATGTCTGCAGTGACTTTTTTTGCACATGTTTGGGATGGGGAATATTCTTCCCTGAAAGATATAGAGGTGGTCACAGATCCACTCAGTTCTGATCTGGTTCAGGGCCAGTGTGGCTGCCCTAATCAGCAGGAGCTCAACCTGACTCTACCTGCTTAATCAACTGCTCAATCTTCTCACAGTTGATCATGTGATCTCCTTTTTTGTTGATCACATGATGAAGCCTGCAGCCACACCAGCCTTTTGAAGATAAGATTGGACACCCCTGGTTGACCCAAAACTGGTTTTAATAGTTAGGACACCAAAAAACACATAAAACCAAATCAAACCACATTACGATTGGAATTGCGCTTCCAAACGTGGTTTCCATCTGGTTTTCAAATTTGGGCAAGGCCTTCCACCCACATGTCAAACATTATCTGTCAAATGGAACATTATCTGTCTGAGTGGTTCTCTACCACCCTCTGCTGTCAGTGACACTGTACACTCCAGTACAGTCTTGTTCAGTTATAGGACAGATGGTTTTCTGTAGTCATAATCAAGTGAAGTTCATGTCATTTAAGCTTTCTTAGTCCAAATATATTTAACATTATAACATTAAATATGCAAATGAAAATAAAATCTATCTCTGTAAAAACATGTGTGTGTATATATATATATATAGAAAAAGAGAGAGAGAGAGAGAGAGAGAGAGAGAGAGAGAGAGAGAGAGAGAGGGGGATGTATCATGCAGTCATGCAGAAGTGTTAGGGTGAAATAACTGGTTGTGAAGAAACCATGGTAAGGAAACTGTACCGTGGTGGTGATGGGCACCAGAGGCCACCATGTCTACCACACTAATACGGCTATTTTATTTACTATGTATATTTACTATGTATATTTACTATATAAAGTTTTATATGGGATGTTGATAATAACATTGTGGACAATCTGAAAAAGGTTTTCGTACTACAACGCATGTATCTCTATGACATGAATCCAGTACAAACATTTTAAGGCAGAACCTTGGGGGGATGTCTGGTTCCTATCACCACCACTGAAAGAAACTGCTTTTTTAAATCTTGCTGGTCAAGCTTAAAAACTACGCATTTGTTATTTATTAAATAACAATTTGATATTAAATACTTGTTTATTTACATTAATAAACCTGAAGCAACAATTTTTGGTCTGTTATTTTGGTTTGGTTTTACAGAATAGCTAACTTCCTTCTCGCGGATGACGTATTTCCGGTATACCGTGCGGACAAGATGGCGCCGCTCAGCTCTTCGTTCATAGCGATCATTTTCGTCAATATTATCGGATTTTACACACAATTTGGACTTTGTAATAATGGCAGAAGGGTGAGTGAAAGTTTCATGTGATTGTCTCTGTGGTAACCGATAAATCCTTCGTGGTTAAACTGGTCGAGGTTAAAGTCGGCTTCCAGTTCGCTAGTTTCTTGTGCGTATTATCCCGTTCCACCTTAAACAGAGGACTAGCTGCAAAGGGTGGGCCGACATCATATTAAATCCTATGGATAAAGAATAAGATGACACTCAGGATCATATGTGTGTGAAGGCAGACGAGCGAGGATCACCTCTTATAGTGTGGCAGTAATATGTTGCAATGTATTGAATCTCAAGCCTCCTGTGTAGTGATGCGTGTCATATCGCCAGGTTCTTGTGAACCTACATCCCAAATAAGCATGTACAAAATGTTGAATTAGCATTACAGAGATATGTTTTATTCCCTCGGGTTTACACATGCAGTGAATCTAGTGATGTGTAGATCTGACAGTAACCCAGTGTCACGTTAATGTTCCTCTCTTTGAGGAGGACAATAAACATGTCCTCAACTTTCAGTCTCAATTAAACTTCTGTTTGATGATGATCTTTTTTTTAAATTAATTTTCTGCATATAATGATGTGCTTTGTAGTCTCCCATTGCTTTTGTGAAGTGTGTACCTGGTCGCGTACTGACTGCACGTTTTTATTACGAATCCCTGTAGGTGATGGACAACGTGGAGTCGGATATAACTGGGTTCTCCATACCACTGGAGCACTCTTTTGAAGTGGGTGAGTAAGGGTTTGTACACAGCAACAGGAGATTAATCATTTAGCATCTGTCCTGAAGTATTGGCATTATATGTCTCAGAACTACAGCTGTCGATGACTATGACTTTATTTATCATCATAATATCCGTCACACTAAGCTTATCTGAACAGAACCTCCAGACTTTTAATCACATCCCTAAAGCGAGTGCAAAGACGGAATGTGTTCAGGTTTAGTGGAGCACGTCACATTAAAAAGGTTAACATTTAATTGTTTTCACAGTTTATAATAATGCTTCTTTTAAAAGGATGGCACATTAAGTTATGGATAAATATCGAGGAGTGTGTTTACATGCATTACATAATCAGACAACTGCAGAAAATCAGATATTGTCTGTAATCCGTATACCCCATTTGTATGAAATGTATTACCACATCAATTATTAATCAATTATTAATGCACATGCCCAGACAAGGAAATATGAAGTAAATCAGAGTACACTGCACTGACAAATCTGACTTCTGAGTTGAAATCCAGCTTTTTTTCATTGACTTTCATATTTAGATCAAAGTGTGCTGTTTACACAGCCACTCAAATCATCAGATAACTCCAGCATTCCAATTATAATCGGACTAATAGGTGCACGTATACACACTCGCTCATTTGTCTTGTATTTGATTAAAACGAAAAACGAAAACTATATCATAAAAGTATTGATATGGCTGGCTCTACTCTACTGAACCATGATGGTGCAGGGATAGGTAGAGGAACGTGAATGGCTAAGAACAACCTAGAAGCCTATCTGCTCTAACACGCCTGATTCAGACTAATTACGCATTCCTCAGGGCTTGGAGAACTCCAACCTGTGCAGGGAAACATTGTGGATTAAACATATTCTGTGATGCTGCTGTTTGTTTTCCTCAGATGACGTGCCAAGGTTCCGGGCTCGTGGGAACATACAGCTGAAGGCCGGCAGAGAGAACAGTGTGTTCCTTTCCCAGGCGTTGCTCTCTGAGAAGGACAGGAGCTTACTGAAGGTAACAGCTCCAACTCAGAACATAGGATGTGCTCATACATACATACAGATTTCCACCGCCAGTGGCAGATCTGCCAATCCTGGTGCTCTATGGCAAACGCCAATTGAGCTCTACAGTGCTCTAATTGTTTGGTCAGACAAATTTATTTTGTAGGGCTCTTAAGGACCTTATACGACCATGTCCAGCTCTCCTAGAGTAACTGGCTGTCTCCTGGTATCTCCACCGTACTTTTAAAACTGTGCTGGGAGACACAGCAAACCTTGTGGCAACGCCACATATTAATGTGCCATCCTTCAGTAGTTGGACTACCTGTGCAACCTCTGTAGGGTCCAGGTACCACACCATGGTACTAGTAGTGACGCTGACCCGAGCCAACTGCAGAACTAGTGAAAAAATCGGAAAAGATGAGGCAAGACAAAATGTCAATGACCTCCACCTTTTAAACCATTCTTGTTCTGGGGGTCGTCTCATTGTTAGTGCACCTGTTTTTAATTTCCTTAACACCAAAGCAGCTGTAACAATCAATAACCGCCCCCCTGCTACTTAACCGACCAGATCGATATCCCAGAAGTTAACTGAGTTGATGCTATACTCTGATAAAAAGTGTTCCTTTAGCGTGCTGATAAAGCAACGCATCTTCGCAGTTCGACAGTTTTTACTCTTAAGGGCCTTTTCCATCAACGTGAAACGATTTCTGTTTCGGTTCGCACTCCTGAACCTTATTTTAAACCGTTTGGCGCATTTCCACCCAAAATAAACAGGCTCGGGACCTGACAAGTTCGTTTCCAGCTGGAATCAAAGAATACTGGGTTCTTTAGCACGAACCAGGACAAAGGCTGTGGGCGTGTCAGTTGTTGAGCAAAGAGAAGGCAACAATGGCAATACCCAGTAGTCTGCAGAATAACCTCTTATGCCTCTTCTTATCTCCCTTAGCTGATCCGTCCTTGTTTTCTGGATGCAACAAACATCTAAATTAGCAGCACAAATCCTCACAGCTAATGTATACTCTCCGCCATCTTGGTACTCCTAAATGATAGATCAGATTGAACTACCAATCAAAAGTTGAGTATGTCTTTTGTTTGGTGAGTTTCTCATCTGAATTCATGTTTCTGTGGTCAGGATGTGGCAGCGGCGGACGGACTCTACAGGATCCGAGTGCCCAGGGTCTCTCTGCAGGCTGACAGGCAGACAGACAGACAGTTAGAGGGCTACCTCACCGCTTTCGTCAGAGCTGTAAGTACACTGCGGTCTCCACCACCAGCTTGTACAGTCAGTGCTAGTGCATTTAGAACCGCCTTACATTCAAAGACAACGTAACTGAAGATAGTTGAATCGTATTTGCTGATGTTTGATTAGAATTTGATTTGTCTGCATTATATAGTGTTTAAACATGAACATGTGCTATTCGTGATCTCAGGATGTACAGAAAACCAACACGTTTAAGTCAGGCTGCACATTATATCATTTCACCATCGTCACTGCAATATTCACATGCGCAGGGCATGCAGTATTAAGTAAGATAAAGTTCATGTACGTTTACATTAATGGAATTTAACCGACGCTCTTATTCAGGGCGACTTACAACTGTGCTTAGTGTTCTGTCAGCGAATGTTTCCCAGATAGTATAAGAAGGCTAAAGTCTAAAACTCGTCTTGGGCTCAGACGCTGCCCGAACAAGGGCCAGCACTGATACCTAGAAAGAAGAATGCAGCAGAAGTGCACCTAGCAACCACAAGTCAGCGCTCATACCTAGATAGCAGAAGCGTCATGCTCGGCATTGTGCAGTACTATGTGCGTATGTTAGTACTTACTCACTTGAGTGCTTAGTCGAAAGACAGATCTGTAGTCTGTATTTGAACGCCGTGAAAGCGTCTGCTGTTTGGACAGCCAGTGGGGGTTTATTCCACCATCTGGGCTCCAGGATGGATGGATTGTCTTCCATGCATTTTAAGGGAAGGTGAGCTGTACTTGAAGCTCGAAGGGCTCGAGGTATAGATTGACTCTTAACCATTGCCATAAGATAGGGAGGGGCTGGTCCAGTTTTGACTTTGTAGGCCTCAAGAGTTTTAAGTCTGATCTGGGCAGCTAGGGAGCCAGTGAAGAGAGCGCAGCGAAACTTGTTGTGCTACAACTTTTATTGCTGCTTGATACGAAAGAAAAGCTACCAGGACTCTGATTTAAGGCTTCTGGGACACACAGAGAAGAGTAGTCACAGTGCTCACCTACCTTTGTGTGTGATGCATTGAAACCAATTTGAGAAAATTCCTGAATTCTTTGTTCATTACATCTATCCATCTGTTGGGCCTAGAGCAGTTTAGCCCCGCCCATTCCCACTGAAGTTAATAGGCTCCTTGAATAGAATAGAAGCCTATTGCATACAATGAAATGTAGTGCGACACTCTTCCAGTAGAAACAATAAACAATGAAAAGAGCTGTGATGTAGAATGAAGATATGGACAGAGCACTGCATGTGAGAATGAGTGGGACAGTAATAATCATAGCATAAATAACTTATGAATGTGTAAAGAGACTGTATATGGATGGGCAAATATGCAGAATGTACAGTTGATGGTGTATTTGAATCCAAATAGGCTCAATAGAAATGAGGCTCTATACAGGACAACCAATCAGAACGGAGCACAGTTACATACACTGGTCTTAGCCACCGGTCTTAGCCTGTGTAGTGGTAAAGCATAGGTGGGAAATGGTCATGTACAATGATGTACTGGTCTGATTATGTCAATTTTATAATCACGGCAAACATCATGTGTAGTGGAGAAAACTGAACTTTCCGTTGCTGTTCAATGAACAATAAGTATCTTCAAAATGGTAACTTTACTGGAGGCGGCAAAAACCGTGTCCATTTTAATGTAAGTCAATGGAACCAGACTCTTTGTGTAGGACTTTTGGGATATTTCTGTTGGTCCATTCTTCATGCAATTCTTACACAGTGTAAACAGCAGGTCATTTGATCAATCAATGCATAAAAGTAAGAATCAATAAAAATGAAGATGCATGTTTTTCATTGGACAGTGACGATATACATATCTGTAAGTAGCGTAGCATATAATGCCTCTATTATTTTATTTTTTTATTCCTGTTTCCTTTAGTGTTCTCTTGTGGAGTCCCACCTCAGTGATGTCATCACACTGCACACTGACGTCAGCGGTTACCTTATAGGTGTCTCTATAGTGACCGTGCCTGGTGCGTGTCGAGGGGCGGAGGTGGAGGACGAGGTGGACCTTGAAATCTTTAACACTACGATCAGTGTAATGGCGCCGGTTAACGCACCAGCGTGAGTGAAACACATCCGCAGTGTTCAGAACCCTTCTCTCCAACTTTCTTTCTTCCTTTCTTTCTGTGTCTCAGGCACATCACTTGTTCCCAAACACCAGCTCATTCAGTTTCCTGCATTTAAACCAAACGGAATTTCAGGCGGCGTAAAGAACAGAACAGAGGCGTTACAGTGAGGAACGCGTGTGAGCTTTCTCTCTCTCTGTTTTGATGCGCGTGCCCATAGCAGGCGTGTTGACTGGGATGGGTTTATTATTGCTAATATATTTATTTCATAAACTGCCTGTACATGTGGTAGCGCAATCGGGGTGGCCAAAAACACTATATGCCAACACAACCACAGCTAACTGAAAAGGGGGATGCTCTGGACTTACTGACCAAATAACAGGCCTGGATTTCAGTCCCCAGGAAAAAAATAATACTGGCATAATTTAGTCGTAATACAGGTCAGAAAAAAACATCATTAAATACATTTAGGTGTTACATTTAACCTGTTTGTGCCATCTCTACCAATCGGCAGAGGTATGTTAGGCTAACAACAATTAAATCACTCCACACATGTGGATTGCTTTTTGGTGGAATTTTCCACCAGGAAAAATTAGTTTAATAAGACTAAAATAAGTTTTTAAAAACATGCATTACCAAACGGTCTATTTGTTTATTTATGTTAAACTAATGTAATTACAATGAACTACTTGCTTTGTTACTGTTGCCCCCCAAAAATGAAAATACAGAAAATATATTTTTCTCTATTTATGTTTTCTTGGTGAGAACGTTACAGGGATTTACATTTATAAGTATGATTTGCCTCCTTCACTGAAATACAATATTCCTCACATGATTGATACCCATAAAAGTCAGAGGAAAAGCATGGAAAACAGTCACTACAGTCACCAGCTGTGTTCTGGATTGGTCCAGGAGCTAATCAGGACCTTCAGAACTGGATGTTTGAATGACCTTGCAGCTTACTTTGTTCTACTGTAAGTGAAGCTGACTCAGACTCTTTTGTGTGTTCGGTAGTCCAGAGACGGCTCTGTTTATAGAAAGGATGGAACAAGAATTGGACAAGAAAGGAAAAAGCCAGGAGCAGAAATCCTTCTTCGCTAAATATGTGAGTATTCCCACCTTCCCAGCGTGATGAGTGATTGGCGAACACTGAGGGGTAAATGACGTCTGATGAATTTAAGACAGCCTTTACATGGAGTTTATATGGAGTATGGAGAAACTGGTCATTGAATGTGAGTACTCTGTGAAGTGTTGGTGCTCGTTGGGAGTGAGTCTTAATACCTGCGTGTCATGTAACTTCTCACTCATCCTCCATTTCTCCCCATTCTCCACATCATGACTGTTTTTCTTCCTGTCCATGGAGTTGTCCCTGTCCTGTCCTGTCCATGTCTTTGCTCTAATGTTTGTGTTTGGTTTTTGTTTTTGGCCTGTGGTTGTTGTTGTTTTTTTCCTGGCTCTGATTGGCT
This sequence comes from Prochilodus magdalenae, assembly GCA_024036415.1. Classification (NCBI taxonomy): domain Eukaryota; kingdom Metazoa; phylum Chordata; class Actinopteri; order Characiformes; family Prochilodontidae; genus Prochilodus; species Prochilodus magdalenae. The sequence continues at coordinate 1,229,533 of JAMWET010007010.1, forward strand.
GCTCTGTGCTCTATGGTCACTTCTTTAGCTCATTGCACACTGACTCAATGTTCGCCAACAATGTTTCACGCTCAGCCACGCATGTGACGAGTCTTATCGCTACACCTGAATGACCAAGCCAGGATTGCAGACCATTAGAGAGCAATGGTGCGCTACGCAGGACTACATGCACACAGACCGTTATGACGACTGTCCTTAACGCCATGTCAACATCACCAGAGACTGGAATGGAGTGACTCAGAATGGCAGCAGGTCCTCTTCATTGACGAGTCCCACTTTAACCTTGGTGGAGACGACCAATGGATCCGTGTGTGGAGGCGGTCAGCGCCGAGATTAGCATTTTGTAGCCTCATGTCCAGAAGGCCTGGTGTCACTCCACCTCCATCCCTACCGCACCATCTGCAGGAACCCTGTGAGAAAATTCAAGCTGCATGGGATAGATTATCACAGGAGACCATTAGAAAGCCCTACAGCTCTATGCCAAGACGTCTGGCATGTTGCGTTAGCGAACATGACAGTCCAACGCCGTACTGAGAGACACTACTTCTGTATGTGTAGCTCAATAAATATTAATCATATCAGTCTTCATTTATCATTTATTGTTTCTGGTGACCTTTATCTTCCTTCCCAATAGCACTGCAATCCCACACTTCCTTCTGGATGCAGCTGTTATTTTGAGGATGAGTGTATAATGACAATCGCAGACGTTCACCAAATTTTTATTTTCATCCATTACATTATTCACGTTTTTACCAGAGAGGTGATGGAACGTTTTGTAACAAACTAATTTACATGAGATTAGCATAACCTGGCTACTCAGTGTTTCCTAAATCCATAAAACCATATATCAGTAGTGTTGGTGCTTGCTAGAGGACATTGAGTTGGTGCGCACTGAGCTGAAAGCCCTGACCATCCTGCAGTCTCCTCAGTATAGTTCCTCCGGTCATCACTAACGTTCCCGCTCCTGACTGAGTGTGTACTGGTGTGTGTGAAGCCGTGTGTATGTCGTGTGCTATGCCGTGTGTTGACTCTGTGCTGGTCTGTGCTGTGTTCCAGTGGTATTTGATTCTTGGAGGTGCAGTGTTCCTCATGGCCACCAGTTCCGCACAGCCCCCAGCAGGGGGCGCCAGAGAGCAGAGCTGATTCCCATGCATTTCAAGTACTGAAGTCTCACTATGGCTCATTTGGTTACTGTCACTCCTCTGTTTACTTCACTGTCTGTGTGTGTGTGCGTGTGTTTAGGGTTGGGACGATGTGAACAAAATCATCATTTTATGACCAAATTTATTGATGGTGTTAGAATTTCACTGAAAGTAACATGTGGTAATTATTTTTAGTAATAGTAAACATTAACAGTAATACATAATAAAATTCATATTAGGTTTAGTGAGTTGGAAAATTGTATTTAAACAAGTTCCCGACCGATATGGCTGTAAAAATTCTGGTTATAGATATTGGGCAGTATAATTTGTAATAATAGTTTAATTAGTAATATACACAATACTTTGTAAAGGTAATACTTTTTTTTTTCATTTATTTATTTATTTATTTATTTATTTATTGACTTTTTTTTTGGCATTTTATATTATGCTGGATTTTTGTCTGCAAACTCATCCCACACTTATAATAATATTATTATTATTATTATTATTATTATTATTATTATTATTATTATACTATATTATTTTTAGGTTTTCTTTTTTTTTCTGATTATTGTAGCACTAGCAGGGTCCTACCCAGAATTCCTTGGGGATACATCTATATTCAGCCTCTGTCCGAAACACTCTGTTAGAGACCCTGTGTCTTTAAGCCCCGCCTCCTGATAAGCCTAGTGTGGTCTGATTGGTCAGCTCTCGCTCTCTGTTCTAACTGATCATTCATCAGAGCTGCATTCTGCTAAAGGTTCCGCCCCCACACTGCTGTGGCTGTTCTTACAGTGATGTCAGTTCTGCTGTATAAGTTTGATCCAGAGGCCGATCCTGAAAGTCTGGTAGAACAAACTGGTGGATCCACCTTCGCCAGCTAGACTGGAGCAGGACATGATCAGTTTTAACTGGCTTGGCTCTCTGGGTGTTGTGTGACGGCATGCCAAGCTTGCTGGGAGGCGGGCAATAAGGACTGTATTATGAGATGACATCACCTTGTAAGATGGAAAAGAGCTGGAATTTCAGACAGCTGGGAAAAGTGGTTTCTGTGTGAGAGCGGTTCTCCCTCTGCTTGTACTTTAGAACTGCAGAACGTTTACATGCACTAAAAGCTCCAAAACACACTGAAGGAAAAATGAGAATGTGGAAAAACATAACAGGTTTTTTTTTTTTTTTTTTGACCAACAGATATATCGGTCAGATGCTCGTAGGCTGTTTACCAGAGTGACTCTCTAAATTCATTATAACATTATTAGACTGCAGGTGGTGAAACTGCTAACCGTCCCACCCCTGGTGTGTACGCGTGTGTGTGCGTATGCGCGTGCGCGCGTGTGTGTGTGTGTGCTCTTGTTGAATTGCACACTCGCTTATGTTTTTATCTGTTTGTGTCTGTGTCCTTCTGGATCATGATCAGGTGAACAGTTCTCTCACTGAAGCAATTCTGAATCAGAAATGTCACACATTATAATAATTCACGGATATTGATACGTATTGTCTGAAGTCTTCATAAATAATGAGATCACCCGCCCCAATCATGACTGTTCATATGACACACGATCATTCTTATGACTTTCCTTGTGTTGCTTACCTCATTAATTTACCTTCACATTTCAGCCTCATCCCTCCTACTTTCTCTCTCTCTCCCCTCCAGAGGTGTGGGGGTACCTGGTGAGAGCGAGAGAAAGGGAAGCATGACACTGTCGATGTTCCGCTCAGGGGAAACTCCTCACTCGGTTAATCAGAGCGCTTGCTAAATCGCTGCACCTAATCTTGTAATTCCCTCGTCGTGCTTTAATGATCTTCCCCCCCCTATGAAAGCATCACTGCAGACAGACATTAACACACACTCTGTCTCTCTCTCTCTCTCCCTCTGTCTGTCTGTCTCTCTCACTCTCTCAATAGTGGATGTACATTGTGCCCCTCGTTCTCTTCCTGATGATGTCAGGCGCTCAGGATCAGTCTGGAGGCGGAGCTGGAGGTGGCTCAGCCAATGGAGGTGGACGATGAATTCCAGGACCCCCTCGCTGGCAGTCATTAAGTTGTACATAATTGAAGTGATCTTTAACACTGTTAAATTAATTGTGCACGTACTCGCCGGTCATGTGCGCCTGTAAACTAAGAGATGATGTAGGGGTTTAAGCTGGAACTGCACTGTTTTTATTCTTGATTATTAAAATAAATTAATTCAAAGTGATCTCACTGTCTCACTTACTTTAACAGCAGTTACATTTATAGGTAGTCGTGTGATGCTTTATGTCCTCCGCTGGTCCCTGAATCTGGTCTAACGGTTGACTGGTTAGCGTTACTGCTACTGAGGGCTGACTGGTTAGCGCTACTGCTACTGAGGGCTGACTGGTTAGCGTTACTGCTACTGAGGGCTGACTGGTTAGCATTACTGCTACTGAGGGCCGACTGGTTAGCGTTACTGCTACTGAGGGCTGACTGGTAAGCGTTACTGCTACTGAGGGCTGACTGGTAAGCCTTACTGCTACTGAGGGCTGACGGGTAAGCGTTACTGCTACTGAGGGCTGACTGGTTAGCATTACTGCTACTGAGGGCTGACTGGTTAGCGCTACTGCTACTGAATGGTTAGCATTACTCCTACTGAGGGCTGACTGGTTAGCGTTACTGCTACTGAGGGCCGCCTGGTTAGCGTTACTGCTACTGAGGGATGACTGGTAAGCGTTACTGCTACTGAGGGCTGACTGGTTAGCGTTACTGCTACTGAGGGCCGACTGGTTAGCGTTACTGCTACTGAGGGCTGACTGGTTAGCGTTACTGCTACTGAGGGCCGACTGGTTAGCGTTACTGCTACTGAGGGCCGACTGGTTAGCGTTACTGCTACTGAGGGCTGACTGGCTAGCGTTACTGCTACTGAGGGCTGACTGGTAAGCGTTACTGCTACTGAGGGCTGACGGGTTAGCGTAACTGCTACTGAGGGCTGACTGGTTAGCGTTACTGCTACTGAGGGCTGACTGGTTAGCGCTACTGCTACTGAGGGCTGACTGGTTAGCATTACTGCTACTGAGGGCTGACTGGTTAGCGCTACTGCTACTGAGGGCTGACTGGTTAGCATTACTGCTACTGAGGGCTGACTGGTTAGCGTAACTGCTACTGAGGGCTGACTGGTTAGCGCTACTGCTACTGAGGGCTGACTGGTTAGCATTACTGCTACTGAGGGCTGACTGGTTAGCGTCACTGCTACTGAGGGTTTACTTTTCCACCACTTATAACAAGGAACAGCCCTGATTTCTCAGATTCACGAAAGCGTTTAGCATGGTCATATGTATTTATGAATGGAGGTGTAATGGTAGTCATTTAACTGGAGCAGTTATAAGCACGCTCCAAACAGCTAAAATGAGATCTTGGCTTTATTTCTGGAGTAAAAATCCGGACTGCCCAGTTTCCCTTTTAGCTTTTCAAGATTTCAGCTCCTCGTTTCCAACCAACACCTTCCAGTGAAATAAGACTGGAGTATTAGTGCTCTTCAGTTCACAGAATTCCTTAAGCCCTCTCTGAGGACCCTGAGGGTTCCCCTCCGGTATCTATACTTTCTTTCACAGACAGAATGTCCTAGAGCCTCACGCAGAGCCCGTTCCTTCCACGCCGGCTCTGTGCTGCTATCTTTGTCAGCTGTCAGTCACGGGGGGCTCATATATGTGTGTTTGTCTTGGGTCAGTGTGTGTGGGGGGCTTTGGCAGTGTGTTCAGCTCTGGTTTTTATGAGGTTCATGCTGTAGATCTCTCTGCTGCTGTAAAAGCCACGACCACACATGCACACCTTCTCTGAGCGACCTGCAGGTCACTGACGGCTGTTACCCTCAGCTTTAATCACTCATGGTCAGCTTCCCCTCCTTCTTTGCTTGGTCATTCTGGCTTATCGGCTTTTTAGAGGCGAGGCACCTCACGAACCCCTTATAAACCCTGTCATAAGATCTGCTTATTATCTCTACAGCTTCTCCTGGATTTTATGTCTGTTTATATAAAGAGCCATAATTCATTTTCACGAGTCCATTCCCATCCTTTCTTTATCCCTGAGAATTAAACATGCTGTTTTGTTTAGCACTGATATTTTAGACTGGGGTTGAAGGTCACAGGGATTTGGTGAAGGTTTTCAGCCTTTTCCTTTATGCACAGAGGGTTTCTGGAGTCTCTGACTCTTTAGATGTCATTATACACTGTAGAGAAGAAAGTGTGGAAGATAAAGGTTACGAGGAACAATAATTGATGATACATTTAGACTGATATGATCATTATTTATTGAGCTACACATATCTTTGTATGGAGTCAGAATAACACAACATGCCAGACGCCTCGGCCTGTAATTCCTAAAGGTGTCCTGTGATAATCCATTCCAAGCATCTTGGATATTCTCACACAGTTCCTGCAGATTGTGTGGTAGGGGTGGAGGTGGAGTGACACCAGGACTTCTGGAGGCGTGACAACAAACTGTTCATCACGGTGCCTCCACATACGGATTCGTTGGTCGTCTCCACTAAGACAAAAGCAGGACTCGTCACTGAAGATGACCTGCTGCCATTCTGAGTCACTCCATGACCGTCTGGCACGACACCATTGCAGTCTTTGGTAACGTTGACATGGTGTTAATGACGATGTCGTAATGGTCTTGTGTTCCTGCTTGGTGCAGTCGTTTGCCAATGGTGCAGGCACTAACAGGAAGACCCATGGAGGACATCACTGCTCGCTGAATGATGGCTGTTGGGTCACTCCACGCATGTTGCACAATCCGTCTGTGCTCCCTGTCCATCGTTCATGTGGGTCTCTAGGTCTTTCTAGCCACTGCCACCAACATGGTGGTATGGTAGTAGCCACATGACTAGTATTGTGTGATGCCATTCATAAGGTCATCTCGCTTTCCAGAGCCATCTCGGCCACCTGCTTGAATTGCTATGGGTCTCTTCTCAGAGGCGTACTTCACTTGCAAAGAATGCTGCCAACACAACAACACCAGTTGGAATGGGAAGCACGCGCTGCAGGATGGCCTTATATAGCCAGTCAGGTACAGGAAGAAGGCCCGTCCCATGTTGCATGCATCGATTTATTAATCACTGCTTTATGTTTTTATTTTTGCATTTTACCTACAGGCTCAATTTGCGTATCATATTACATATATACATATATATAATATAGTGATACAATAATAATATTGTTTATCGTCACAAGATCGCATGGTCATCATCTTTGCATGTTCACAGAGATTGTAATACTGTAGTTCTATAGCCATTGGGTTTGTCTAATGTCAGAATATTATGACCTCCTACCTGTTAGTGGGAATAACCACCCTTGGCTCAGATGACACTAGCGAGACGTTGTGGCATTCACTGTATTAGGTGACAGAAGGTATCCAGAGGCAGCCAGAGGCCCATTCCAACTGCAGCAGAGCACTAAGGTCCCTCAGACTGCATGGTTGTAGGTCAGTATGGTGAACCTGCCTATCCAAATCGTTGTACCACTCGCCATTGTCCTCGCTCCCCTCTGGCATCAGTGGCCCATGGGGCACCATTGCTATGCTGTCAGGAGGCACTCAGGGTGCAACAGGTCCATGCTCGGTATACCTCCACTACGGCTGCTTTAGAACATCCCACTAGGTTTCTGAGATGCTACCACTCCTACCCCGGTACCCTGTTATCATGCCCTTTTGGACATCAGTCAAAGGGCGTCCTTCGCCCATGCCGATCATTTTGCACTGACTGGTGTGCTCGCTTATTTATATGTGCAGCAAACTGGGTCACGTGGCACCTGTGACGTCTTTTGAACAGCAGTAAAGGCATATAATTGGACTCATTTGTAGAAAACGTAGCTACACTCAGAAGGAAAAATCTTGGTGGGTGGGTTGATTCAGGCCTCTGTCTCTGTAAATGACTGACCTAATGATTGCAGACATTCATCGAGCAGTGATGTCCTCCATGAGTCTTCCAGTTACTGTCAGCATCATTGGCAGACGGCTTCACCACACAAGACTGCGTGCACACAGACCATTACGACGACGGTCCTTAAAACCAAGTCAACGTCACCAAACACTACAATGGTGTCATGCCAGACTGTCATGGAGGCACTAGGAACGGTAGTGGGTCACCTTCCAGACCTCATCCCACTTCACTCTTCATATGTGGAAAGCCTGGAATTTGGCTTCCTGTGCTGCAACAGTAGCCACAAGCATCTGGAGACGTGTGTGTGCACATGTTACATGACCATAAGTATGAGGACACCTCTCCTAAAGATTCAGTTCATCTGTGTCAACTGCACCGGCTAACCGCTAACAGGTGTCTATACTCCATGTAGTCGTCCTGTAGCCATGTAGTCTTAATAGGCAGTGGGATGGGTCATACTAAGGAGCTCAGTGACTTTAATCGAGCCAGTTTGTGAAACCCCACCCTGCTAGATCTGCCTAGTGCACACTATACAGCCAAATGTATTCACTCGTCTGCCTCCACATGTATAGGAACTTGAGGGACATCCCATTCTTAATCAATAGGGTTTAATATGATGTCGTCCCACCCTTTGAAGCTATAGCAGCTTCATTACTTCTGGGAAGACTTTAGGAATGTGTTTATGGAAATTTTTGACCATTCTTTCAGAAGCACATTTGTGAGGTCAGACACTGATGTCGGACATCATCCCCAAACTGTTCCCACAAGGTTGGGAGCATGAAAGTGTCCAGAGTCTCTTGGTCTGCTAAAGCATTAAGAGTTCCTTTCACTGGAACTAAGGGGCCGAGCCCAACTCCTGAACAACAACCCCACACCATAAACCCCCCTCCAGCAAACTTTACACTCGGCACAATACAGTCAGACAAGTGCCGTTCTCCTGGCAACCGCCAAACCCAGACTTGTCCATCGGGTTGCCAGATGAAGTGTGATTGGTCACTCCAGAGAACATGTCTCCAATGCTCTAATCTTATACTCCAAGTCACTGCCCAGACCTACCCTACAGCTCAGTTATGGTTATGAATAGGCTACTCATGCCTGTGCCATTTCTCTCATTTGCTGAGTCATCGGATAACAGCATGACTACACACCTACCCCCGGTGCATGTGCAGACCCTCTGTGATCACTCATGGACATATATGACCGCATAACACTTGCAATGTGAACGCACGTCGTCTACTATGTGTCCTTGAGAGTGTCAAACCGCCTTAATCAGCTGCACCATTACAGAAGAGACGAAAGCAGCTGCGTACTTTATTTCACCTCTCTTTTCCGGTCACTGTATCTGCATCCGAGACACATGGAAATGCCGGGTTTAAAAGGCTATTCATCTTACTCCTGCCTTCGGGATCAGATCGCAAGTGTGATCTGAGCTGAAATAGAACCCAATGGAATAAGAGTTTGATGCTGCGTCACATGAAATGGTTATGTATATACTGCCTGATGGCGGAGCGTTCAGTGGTTCAGACATAGCAGTGCTGCTGGACACCTCAGTGTCACTGCGGGACTGAGAATCGTCCACCAACCAAAACTGTCCAGCCAACAGCGTCCTGTGGGCAGTGTCCTGTGACCACTGATGAAGGACTAGAGGATGACCAACACGGCACTGTGCAGCAGCAGATGAGCTATCGTCTCTGACTGTACATCTACAAGGTGGACCAGCAAGGTAGGAGTGTCTAATAGAGTGGACAGTGAGTGGACACAGGGTTTAAACACTCCAGCAGCACTGCTGTGTCTGATCCACTCACACCAGCCCACCACACACTGACACACCACCACGTCAGTGTCACTGCAGTGCTGAGAATGATGAATGATCCACCACTCACATAATGCCTGCTCTGTGGTGGTCCTCTGGGGGTCCTGACCATTGAAGAACAGGGTAATAAAGTATACAAGGGAACAGATGGACTACAGTCTGGTACTACAGAGTGTCCTATATGGTCAGTGGATGTACGACAATGTGTGTAGACACAAGAAGGTGGACCTAGGGGGCAGTACAGTGGCTTAAAATTGTCCAGTTGTCCGTACATACATTCCAGACCAGCAGTTTTCAGCTCTAGTCTTGGAGGCCCGCTGTCCCCCACCTCTCCCTGTCCCAGGGAATAAACCGGGAATAGCGGGGACAGTGAGGCCCCAGGACTGTAGTGGGAAAGCACTGCTCCAGGATAATGACGGAATTCTTGTGTCATCTTTACAGGCTGCAGACATTGCGATAAGGAAGTGACGAGCACGTGCCTGTGTTGTGTTTATGGTTTTCCAGGATCCTGGAGATTCCTGGTAGGAAAAAGCTGACCTCCCCTGAATGTGGTTCTATCATTTACACTCTGAGTGTTGCCCTGGCCTAGTCTTCCTTAAGGATGGTGATAAGCACACGGCTGCCCTCTGCTAACACACTGAGAGTCAGCCCATAATAGTCAAGTCAAGTCAAAATTATTTATAAAGCTCTTTTTACAACAGATGTGGTCACAAAGCAGCTTTACAGAGAATCCGGGTCCAAGCCCCAGTGAGTCAGCCAAGGAAGAACCCTCAAGAGGAGGGTACTCAAAAGGGAAACCCATCCCTTCTCAGGTCGAGCCCAGATAGCAACAAACACCAACAGGACCAGAGTTTATCATTTTGGGAATGAATTGAAGATGTGTTGAGTGCTTTAGGAGAAGTCTTGAGTGTTTTTGAGGCAGAGGAAAGTAATGACAGATTCGTCTGTGATGAAATAGCATGATTATCAAATGGTGCGCACGATGCAGGTGAGGCCCACCCTGCTAGATCTGCCTAGAATTTGGAATTAGGCCACAGAGTTTGGGCAGCAGCTCTGCGTTAGGCCACAGAGTTTTTTATCAGAGTTTGGGCAGTAGCTCCGCACATGGGCGTGGTAGTGGGGGGAAAAGTGGACCTGACTACCCAGGGCCCGAGTAGGGAGAGGGGCCCATTTTTTTTGCTCACGTTCCTCGTGTACTGGCATGGATAGGGGCCCACTGACATTGAGAGTGTACAGGGCCCAGAATTTGCTGCTACGCCCCTGGCTCCACATCAGAGCACACAGGATGGGAGGAAGCTCTGCATTAGGCCACAGAGTTTGGGCTGTAGCTCTGCATTAGGCCTTAGAGTTTGGGCTGCAGCTCTGCATTAGGCCACAGAGTTTGGGCTGCAGCTCTGCATTAGGCCACAGAGTTTGGGCAGCAGCTCTGCATTAGGCCACAGAGTTTGAGCAGCAGCTCTGCATTAAGCCACAGAGTTTGAGCAGCAGCTCTGCATTAAGCCACAGAGTTTGGGCAGCAGCTCTGCATTAGGCCACAGAGTTTGGGCAGTAGCTCTGCATTAGGCCACAGAGTTTGGGCTGCAGCTCTGCATTAGGCCACAGAGTTTGGGCAGTAGCTCTGCATTAGGCCACAGAGTTTGAGCAGTAGCTCTGCATTAGGCCACAGAGTTTGGGCTGCAGCTCTGCATTAGGCCACAGAGTTTGAGCAGCAGCTCTGCATTAAGCCACAGAGTTTGAGCAGCAGCTCTGCATTAAGCCACAGAGTTTGGGCAGCAGCTCTGCATTAGGCCACAGAGTTTGGGCAGTAGCTCTGCATTAGGCCACAGAGTTTGGGCTGCAGCTCTGCATTAGGCCACAGAGTTTGAGCAGTAGCTCTGCATTAGGCCACAGAGTTTGGGCTGCAGCTCTGCATTAGGCCACAGAGTTTGGGCAGCAGCTCTGCATTAGGCCACAGAGTTTGAGCAGCAGCTCTGCATTAAGCCACAGAGTTTGAGCAGCAGCTCTGCATTAGGCCACAGAGTTTGGGCAGCAGCTCTGCATTAGGCCACAGAGTTTGAGCAGCAGCTCTGCATTAGGCCACAGAGTTTGGGCTGCAGCAGCTCTGCATTCTGCATTAGGCCACAGCAGAGTTAGGCCACAGAGTTTGAGCAGCAGCTCTGCATTAAGCCACAGAGTTTGGGCTGCAGCTCTGCATTAGGCCACAGAGTTTGGGCAGCAGCTCTGCATTAGGCCACAGAGTTTGGGCAGCAGCTCCACATTAGGCCACAGAGTTTGGGCAGCAGCTCCACATTAGGCCACAGAGTTTGGGCAGTAGCTCTGCATTAGGCCACAGAGTTTGGGCAGTAGCTCTGCATTAGGCCACAGAGTTTGGGCTGCAGCTCTGCGTTAGGCCACAGAGTTTGGGCTGCAGCTCTGCATTAGGCCACAGAGTTTGGGCTGCAGCTCCACATTAGGCCACAGAGTTTGGGGAAAGAACACACACAGACAGCTCTGACAGAAAGACTGAGAGCACTAAGCTAATCACCAAAGGCTCGACTGAACAGGCCTTAGGTCTAGACTTGAAGATTAGTCTTGACTAACCCAATTTGTTTATTTAGCCATGTAGTCCTTTGACTTACATTGGAGTTTTGGCCTCTCCTGTAAAGTTGCTCTTTTGGATGTTGCCGTATGTTTTATATCAGTTATGTATTATGTGTAATATGTTCTGTATAATGTATGTACAGGGGTTGGACAATGAAACTGAAACACCTGTCATTTTAGTGTGGGAGGTCTCATGGCTAAATTGGACCAGCCTGGTGGCCAATCTTCATTAATTGCACATTGCACCAGTAAGAGCAGAGTGTGAAGGTTCAGTTAGCAGGTAAGAGCACAGTTCTGCTCAAAATACTGCAATGCACACAACATTATGGGTGACATACCAGAGTTCAAAAGAGGACAGATTGTTGGTGCACGTCTTGCTGGCGCATCTCTGACCAAGACAGCAAGTCTTTGTGATGTATCAAGAGCCACGGTATCCAGGGTAATGTCAGCATACCACCAAGAAGGACGAACCACATCCAACAGGATTAACTGTGGACGCAAGAGGAAGCTGTCTGAAAGGGATGTTCGGGTGCTAACCCGGATTGTGTCCAAAAAAACATAAAACCACGGCTGCCCAAATGACGCTGTATTGGCCGCAAAAGGAGGCCCTACACCATACTAATAAATGATTGTGGTCTAAAACCAGGTGTTTCAGTTTCATTGTCCAACCCCTGTATATATATATATATATATGTTATATGTCAATAATGAAATATTTTACATATGTGTAATATGTAATGCTGTGTCATATATATGTATATTATATATCTATAATGGAAAATATGTATATTATATATATATATATATATATATATATATATATATATACATATATAATATGTGTGATATATAGCTATATATGTAATGTACGTTTTTGATGTATAATAAAACGGAATGAAACGAGCTGTTTTTCTGCCAAATGAATTCATGAATAATTAGATGAGCTTTGCTCTGATTGGGTGGTTTAAAGTAAGAAGCTGCCTACGATGAGCACACAGAAGCATCATGTGGAAACAGATTAAATAAAATGAGCCTCTGTGTAAATAAGCTCCGCCCTCATACTATATAGTTAGCTATGCTAGTTACTTGGAGCTAATGCTAGTAGCTAACGTTACCTACACCAGCTACTGGCTTTCCATCTGGACATCAACACACAGTAGACTGAAGTGGTTCCTCAATAAGGATGTTACTAACGGTGGAACTGCTCCTCTCTTTAGTCTCTTCAGGGTCAAACGCTGAGCCAGGCTGCTCCATATTGTTTGGGAGGTTGTCCAGAGTGAAATGTGCAGACTGCAGTATTATAGTGATCTGGGATCCTGTTAAAGACGTGGACGAACGGAACACTGGATTTAGGAAGTTGGCAAATATGAAGCAGCTTCAGCCTGGTTTAAAGATGAATAGTAACCATGTACCACTGACAGCTGGGCTCCTTGGGAAAGGGAATGGAAAGCACTGACATCCCCCACTGACATCCCCTTCCTAGCCTGGAATAGTCCACCATTTTGGTTCTGTAGCTCCGTTGTGGTTGTTTGTAAAAATAAGCTCCGCCCTCATACTATATAGTAAAAATAAGCTCCGCCCTCATACTATATAGTTAGCTATGCTAGTTACTTGGAGCTAATGCTAGTAGCTAACGTTACCTACACCAGCTACTGGCTTTCCATCTGGACATCAACACACAGTAGACTGAAGTGGTTCCTCACTAAGGATGTTACTAACGGTGGAACCGCTCCTCTCTTTAGTCTCTTCAGGGTCAAACGCTGAGCCATGCTGCTCCATATTGTTTGGGAGGTTTGGAAATATGTCCAGAGTGAAATGTGCAGACTGCAGTATTATAGTGATCTGGGATCCTGTTAAAGACGTGTGGACGGAACGGAACACTGGATTTAGGAAGCTGACAAATATGAAGCAGCTTCAGCCTGGTTTAAAGATGAATAGTAACCATGTACCACTGACAGCTGGGCTCCATGGGAAGGGAATGGAAAGCACCGACATCCCCTTCCTAGCCTGGAATGCTAGATTTCTCCAAATAGTCCACCATTTTGGTTCTGTGGCTCCGTTGTGGTTGTTTGTAAATGTTGGGGGTGTAAACATTACCGTCTGTTCCGTAACCGTTTAGGATTGGGAAATTTGGATGGTTTTCCCCTCCACTTTTGGAAACGCAGGGATCCGAAGGTGAAACTTGAGGGTCACGGTATGTACTGAACTCTCCTAATTACACCATCACAGTGCACATACTGTCTATAGCTCCTTTGGCAACATCTACTGAGGTGGAATGCTTATGTGGGAATGATGGATGAAATTCGGCATCAGTGAGCAGTTCATCCGTGCTCATAAATGGTGTCTGGATCCCAGGGTGCGATTTGGGATTGGGGTGATGAAGTGTGGACGAGTCCTAAAATGAACGACAACAAATATCACTTTATTTATGGCCTTGTTGGCCGGACATCTCTTCCCAGGCTCACTTTCGGCCTCCTCGGTCGCCCCCTGGCCAGTTTGATATCTGATCTATTGGTCATTCATTAATGAATCCATCCAGGGCCCTGACACAGGGGGGACGTCCAATGTCAATATGAACCGGACCTGCTCGTATGTTCCAGCCAAACACATGGCTGGGGGGCGGTGGGGGTATGCTGAGATAGGATTATCCGGACCTTAAGTGGCTTTAATGCGACGAGGACTCCTGTCTCATTTATCTAATTCATCTTACTCTCTGTCTCCGTCTGCACTCAGGGGGGCTACAATATTGCACCATTCTCGGTAAAGCTGGTCGTATTTGTGCCTCTTTGGTTACATAAGTGGGTGCGTAACATGAAAGGTGTGCCGGAAAACAACTCGCTCATTTTCAGAGGAGCGTTTGAAGCACGACAGCGATGTGAGAACAGCATGGGACCCCCAACGGGCCCCTGGGAGCTCAGAGTAAATCATTCTGTCTCACCTTGGACTTATATATAGTCAGTGGAGGCTCCTAAGGCTATATTACTATTCTACAAACATTGTTTTGGGAATGTATATGTAATGTACGGGAATATGCTTGTGTGTATTTATCTCTTTGTGGGGACCGAATAGAGGCTTTATGTCATTGTTACATTGGCCCAGTGAAGATGATTCCATTGCAGAGCACTACATTGAGCAAGGTGCAAACATGACCCACAAACCCACCCTAGAACACATCATAGGCAGTTAGTGGTTGGCTGCAACGCACCCTACGATTTGGTCTCCCCACCTCCACCCAAAACTGCCCTCTTAATTAGAAACAGTGACAGAACCATCATTAGTTTTCTATGGTTAAGCCTAAGGTAGGTTAGCATGGCGGTGGCAGCAGCGCCCCCACAAAGAGAGCTATACGTGCGCTGGTGTGAATGTGTGTGTGTGCACAGGCAACATTTCTGGAGTGTCTTCTTGGGTCAATTGACTCTTTCAGAGGAACAGAAGTTACCAGAGTTTCAGCTGGCGGGATTAACCCCCTGGTCACCGTCGTATCCAAGTACACACATCTATAAACACACATACTCACCCACCCTCTCCATCCCCTCTGCCCCCACCCACACCGTCTTTTCCAGAGGGAATAAGAGGAGCCCCGAGGAGGCTGAGGCTCACAGGACACACGCTCACCCATGAGTGCAATGCCCAGCAGCACGGCCAGCACCAACGGAGTCATGCCCGAGCTGAAGAAGCCAGGTAATATCCCTCTCTCTTTCTCTTCCTCTTTCTCTCTCACTCTCTCTCTCTCTCTCAGCTATCTTCTCTCTCCAGAAGTGCACTGCACTTTAAGCACTGATTTCAGTTCTTATGGATATTATTACAGTCAATATTCTTGCATGCATTTTACTATAAGTGTCTTTTATGGTAATAATATAGTAATAATACAGTAAGACTATAGTAATAATACAGTAATAATATAGTAATAATACAGTAATAATATAGTAATAATACAGTAATAATATAGTAATAATACAGTAATAATACAGTAATAATATAGTAATAATACAGTAATAATATAGTAATAATACAGTAATAATATAGTAATAATAGAATAGAGTTTTTATTGTGGTATAATTCATGTAAATTTACTTTATCAATAGTACACTGCATGTAAGGGGTCTCCATAGGGTCTTCTAACACTAGTCTGGAACATAATAGCATGTGAAGTATTTGCTCATGATTGTGCATGACCACATATAACAAAAATTCTTGTCTGCATGATTTTCCAAATTTCATGTTGCTCTGTCAAAATGCCATAAGCCGTCCATCCATTCTGTGATCGGTGAGGGTTCTATGCCGAACCCCTGCCTGTGCTAAAGAACCCCCTAAGGATCCATCTCTGGTTGATGTGTTAATAAAAAGGCATATAATAGTTATTATCAGTTATAATAGTCAATAGTTAATCCAGTATCATCTGGCGCTCGTCCACAAACGCTCCAGTGACAGGCGAAACCGGATCATGATGGAAAGCGTTTGCGTCCCGTTACTCAAATAAGACAAACGATTAATCTCAAACCGTGAAATGTAGATGGTGACGCAATGCAGAAATGTCCCTGAGGAAACCGTACACTTCTGCATGCTGAGAATGCTCTGCATACTCAACGTACAGCTTCGGTGGCAGGGCGGCACCTATAAGCGTCGCCGTAAAAAGTGCAGAGGTGACCATGGGAAGTGGCCAGGGGACGAAGAACAAGCGCCAAAATACATTCACCAGGCTGTTTTATTAACTCACTGTATATATCACACATAGACCACATAGACACCAAATCTGTACATCCGCAAACATCCATGTGGATCAAACGGCCCCCGAAGCGTTCAGACCATTCCTATAGATGAGTGAGCTGATGAGTTTCTGATTGTTATAGGTTGAGCAATTGCTGCCAAGCCTTCTGCAAATCCAGATTGCTCTATTGTAGCCAGGGAATTTGGCGTTCCCACTTCTGTGCTGTACAGAACCCTTAGTGCCATCTGGTCGGAGATCTTCTCCAGACCTTCTCCACATAGACTTAACCATCGGCTGGACGCTCAGTCAATACCTGATACCAAGCCATAAATTTGGGCATCAGTCGATACCTGATACCAATACATAAACTTTGACCATTGGTCAATGCCTGATACGATACATAAACTTTGCCAATGGTTGATACCTGATACGATACATAAATTTTGAATATCGGTCGATACCTGGTACCAAGACTGGTACCATATACTTTGGGCATCAGTCGATATCGGATACTGACACATCCACTCTGGGCATCAGTCAATACCTGATACCAGTACATAAACTTTGGCCATTGGTCAATACCTGATACCAATACATAAACTGTGGGCATTGGTCAATACCTGATACCGATAAATAAACTTTGTGTATCAGCTGATACCCAATACCGATACCAATACATAATCTTTGCATATCAGTTCATACCTGATAACAGTACTGATACATAAATGTTGGGCATCGGTCGATATCTGATGCTGAATTAATAAACCGTATACTTCATCATGTAGGAGCACATATCAGAAACGCAGCAAAAAGCTCCCCTAAATGTTTTTTTCTATTGATAATATAGTGTCAATCCACCCTTTCCCTCACTGTGGACGGCGAAAACCCAGATGTTCATTACCACATCTATAGGTTTGTGATGAATGATGGGTTGTGTCTTTATGCAAAACAGATTTGGGGTTTAAAATTCAATCCTGCTGCTTATTTAAGGGGTTTGAAGGTCATTTTTGACCTTTAGGTTAAGGGAGGTATATGGAATGTCAACATAAAGAATAAGGGTGAGTTATATCAGCACACCTGTGGAGGAATTCATGAAATCAAAGCTGGAAACTGATGCAGTTGTGTCTATATAGGATCTAAGTTAAGGTACATGACGAGTGCATGAGGACATGGTGGTGGGGGTCGGTGGGGAGCAGTGAGGGTACTGACGCCTGGTCCCCAGCTAGGACAAATACATTCATCCAAGCAGGTCCCCCCCCCCACCAGGTCCTAATGCACTCATCATCTGATGACATTTCACAGGATTAAAGGGCACCTTGGGCATTGCTGGGATTTCGTGGCTCCCCCAAAGTCCTGCGCCCCTGTCCTGGGTGTTGGAGGACAGTAAGAATAGTCTTTGTCGAGCTGAGAGGAGTTTAGCAGCTGCTGTGGTCAACGAATGAGTATAAATCACCAGGAAAGCCTCCCTCTGTCACTCTCACACCTTCCTCCTTCCTGGAGTAGGGCACGGAACTTCTCGCTGGGGATGTGAAACATGCAGTCCCACGTCATTTGGTATACTGTACCTTCAGTGGTAGTCAATGCTGTTCATTTAAATCATTTATGGCCATTTCTTGTGGCCCATTCATCAAAATATTTACACTCAGTGTTCAAAAATTTTAAATGTCAAAAGCAGAGCCGGCTGTGATATGATACACTCCTCCTTAAAAGAAGAGCTGTACCCAGAAGGGAAGGTGGGATTGCAGTGCTATTGGGAAGGAAGGTAAAGGAACAATAAATGATGATACATTTAGTCTGATAGAGACGATATTTATGTAAGTGTCTCTTGATATGACGTTGGATCAACGCAACATCATGCCAGACGTCTCGGCATTGAGTTGTAGAGGTTCCTAATGGTGTCCTGTGATCCATCCCATGCAGCTTGAATATTCTCACATAGTCCCTGCAGATGGTGTGGTAGGGTTGAGGTGGAGTGACACCAGGCCTTCTGGACGTGTGCCTCCACCAAACAAAAGCGGGACTCATCACTGAAGATGACCTGTTGCCATTCTGAGTCACTCCCTGACAGTCTGGCATGACACCATTGCAGTCTATGGTGACGTTGACGTGGTGTTAAGGGCAGTCATGGTAACGGTCTGCGTGCATATAGTCCTGCGTCTTGTAGCCGTCTGCCTATGGTGCTGGCACTAACAGGATATCTCATCAAGGACATCACTGCTAACTGGATGTCCACAACCATTGCTGTTGGGTCGGTCAGGTTCAGAGATAAGGCCCATCCTTGCTTACGCCATCATCTAGTACACATGGGAATCACCAAAGGCTCCTTGATGTATTATAATGATGCTGAAGTCACTGTACAATGTTATTGGAATTTTATAAATGGAATAGAAAAAAATACACGTAAAGATACGAACAAGATGCTGAATTAACATAAATTAAGCTACACCACCAGTCAAAAGTTTAGACACCCTGATGACTCTACAGTCTTACACCTAACAGCTCCGGCTGATGAGAGTCTGAACCAGTACATATCCTGATATACCACATATACTCTTTATGTACATTATTATATTTCTCCACCTCTAATATATATAGTGGTGTAAAAACATTCTTTTTTTCTACACAGTGTAAAAGCTCGAGTTCCTCTTTCAGCTTAGTGAATATTCATGATGGGCCGACCAATAGAATTGCTCCAAACCCGTTTATATACAAACCTTGTTCTATCAGCCTCCACTGCAGGTTAAGTAAGCTGTTTCTTGGTATCTGTAAATTGGTATAAAATTGCCACACAAAATATCGTAATAATATGCCATATAGATTTTTTACCCTATCACTACCACTTGCAAAGTCAGTGGGGAATGAAATACACAAGCCATGTAGTAGAGTTACTGTAGAGATCCCCAAGGTAAATACTCCTCCAGTGTCGGTAGAAGTTCCTCCCTTTAGACCTCCACTGGAGTAACAGTACTGAAGTATTTACCTTCAGATGTACTGAAGTATGGAGAGTAACAGGAGCATGATTTATTATGGCTCTAATGTCCTTTTATCATTTCTGGAACCAGACTCTTAATCAGCTCAGTGTAGGTGAAGGGACTCTAGTGTCTCTCTGTCCACCGGTCTCTAATAGAAGCTCATTAATTAGTCTAACACTGATCTCTATTCATAAGCACAGAACACTGAAATAGAACAGGTTCCATTAGCTAGAACCAAGCTCTGCCCAACAGCTCAAATCAAGCTTAAAACTAAATGACCGCTGTACCTGATCGGTGGGCTCGCTTCACACTACTTACAGTACACTAACGCATTACACTTACTGAGTTACTGTACACCAACACGCTACTTACAGCACACTAACACATTACACTTACTGAGTTACTGTACACCAACACGCTACTTACAGCACACTAACACATTACACATACTGAGTTACTGTACACCAACACACTACTTACAGCACACTAACACATTACAATTACTGAGTTACTGTACACCAACACACTACTTACAGCACACTAACACATTACACTTACTGAGTTACTGTACACCAACACACTACTTACAGCGCACTAACACATTACACTTACTGAGTTACTGTACACCAACACACTACTTACAGTACACTAACACATTACACTTACTGAGTTACTGTACACCAACACGCTACTTACAGCACACTAACACGTTACACTTACTGAGTTACTGTACACCAACACGCTACTTACAGCACACTAACACATTACACTTACTGAGTTACTGTGCACCAACACACTACTTACAGCACACTAACACATTACACTTACTGAGTTACTGTACACCAACACACTACTTACAGCACACTAACACATTACACTTACTGAGTTACTGTGCACCAACACACTACTTACAGCACACTAACACATTACACTTACTGAGTTACTGTGCACCAACACACTACTTACAGCACACTAACACATTACACTTACTGAGTTACTGTGCACCACTACCCACATCAGTAGCAGTAGTTGCTCAAGCTCCCAGTACTGGCTAGAGGAACAGAGCAGGATTAGAACTCCACTGAGAACCACAAATGAGCTTTATGTATATCAGAACAATCCCTGATACTAATCACCACTGCTACAGTTCATCTAACCCAGGCCCGCACAGAGAGCACACGAGCAGGGTGTCCTCTGGTCTGCACTATAAGGACAGCCGCCCTAACTTTCCTTTATTGCCGCACAGCCGCTGTATAGCGTGCAGCAGGACAGGCCCAGCTCTATAGTTAGTAGTCGTAAATTGCAGAGTTATACAGATTGCAAACACTTGAGCCGCTATATGCTTTTACTGCTCTCGTTACACAGCGCAGTGAAACGCAAGCGGCCCGGCGGCTCGGCAGGTGTCTTTATGTGCGGGACGCATTTAGACACCACATGCTTTTATGGATCATTTATAAACTCAACACAAAGTCTGCTGTCACCATATACACACAGATGGCCAGCCACACAGAACCCCCCCCCAACCACACACACACACAGACGGGCAAACAGAAGGACAGACAGGTAGGCAGTGTGGAGAGACAGGCAGGTAATAACGCTCTCTGCCTCATGTGATGGAGGCATGGGGTTCAGGGTGAACAGAGTCATCAGTGTGTAATTCACTGCTGATTTTATGATGTGTTTAATGTGCAGCTTGGTGAGGGAGGAGTGTAGATCCACCACTCCGATCAAGTTCTTCTGCTGCTCCCTGCTTTTCCCAGCCAACAGCATCCCTCTTTCTGCCAACACTTCCCTCTCATCAGTCATCTCAACAAGTCCCTCACGCAGACCCCCTCCCCGTGGGCCCCTTCATCAGGTCCCCGGTTTCAAATCCCTACAGGTCCATTTTTAAACTCTCATTCTCCAGATGATTCCGGCTTACACCTCCTGTGTAAACTCCACATTGGGACATTTCTTGTTTACAACACCGCTTCCGTTTAATCATGGGAATGGTAATATTGGGCTCGCTGAGGCCGGATTGGTCTGTCAGTTGCACTAAATAAAGCACTATTATAGAAAATAGGGAAGTGTGGGAGTGCAGTGCTGTTGGGAAGGAGGATAACAGATACCAGGAACAGTAAATGATGATACATTTAGACGGATGGGAAAATCCGTCCCACGCAGCTTGAATATTCTCACACAGTTCCTGCAGTTTGTGCGGCAGGGGTAGAGGTGGAGTGACACCAGGCCTTCTGGACGCTGACCATGATGCCTCCACACATGGACTCATTGGTCGTCTCCACCAAGACAAAAGCAGGACTCGTCACTGAAGATGACCCGCTGTCATTCGGAGTCACTCCATGACAGTCTGGCACGACACCATTGCAGCCTTTGGCGACGTTGACATGGTGTTAAGGACAGTCGTCGTAACGGTCTGTGTGCATGTAGTCCTGCGTGGTGTAGTCGTTTGCCAATGGTGCTGGTTCCAACAGGATACCTTATAGAGGGTATCACTGCCCAGTGTCCCCAGTCATGGCTGTTGGGTCAGTCAGGTGCAGTGATAAGGCCGGTCCTTGCTGACATCACACGCACAACTAAGCAGCAAACTTGAATCATTTGCATGACTCATGATGTCAAACCTACCCACCACCTTTCGTTCCTGTTGGTTGATTCCGTTTGGGTGCAGCTATTTTGATGATACTAAGTGTATAGTGTGAAGGAAGTAGCTGAATCTGCAGGCGTATGGAAGCGCAGTGGCTAAAATCATCAGCCTACAGCCTCCTCGGAATTGGGCCGGGGAATCCATCCACCTAATCTGGCCCAACTGCGCAATTTCTAGATATAGGAGTGTCTGAACACTGATGTGCCAGTACATGCCAAATCCAACCACAGCTGTTATTGGTGCTTGTGGAGGTGATTAGGTAAGGTTCAGTCACATATAGTGTAGGGCACAGCTTCATACTTAGCTTTGTCACTGGGGAGCAATTTGAGGGTACAATGGTCCCCACTTGAGAGGGGAAGCCATCCTGGCCTGAACAGATCTCAGCTGTCAGCGGTGTGTTCTCAGTAAGTGCAGCTCCCTAGTTCCCATAAAGCCCAACATATCTTGTTCCTCTGTCATATCTCAGAAACCGCAGCCTTGTTTGTACATCTGTCCATTTACGCCTTTTTCCACTTGACCCGTGTCAGATCAACAGTTATCAGAGAGGCCGCCTCTCAGCATGCGGTCCTCCACACGTCGTCTGCAAGATCAGTGATCACTGAGTTTGAGCTTTCATCTCCATGACCCCCTGTCCATTCCACTATCAATTCCACTGCCCTGATCCTGTGGCACAACCTGATCTGTCCCAGTCCGCTCACCGCTCCTAGACCTGGCACTGCCCATCACGAGCATGGCCAAAACAAACAGTTCGCTTCTGCTCTGTCATCCGAGGACATCAACCATGGCTGATGGCTAAATCCAGATGGGTGTCCAAATGAAGGCTGGTTGGGCTATATTGTTGCTGGGTTGCATTAGCCTCTCAGTGTTATTGGCCAAAGTCAGGCTAGCTAAGCAAGCTCTTATAATGTTCCACTGACCGATAACTGACCAGTATATTTCACATGTAAACTGGGCGGTCCTAATCTTGGGCAACGCTTCTGTAAGCATTCCCCTGACCAATCACAAGCCTGGGATCTCTGGTCCCGCCCACACAGGACAGTTTCACAGTCAGAGAAACTTAGTGAGCTAAAGCTAACCTGCATAACCAACAGCTAGCAAGCTCCTGTCTGTAGCTGCATGTCACCGCCTCATCCGTCCATTCCTTTATCCATCACCAACATTCTTCCCTCATCCGTCCATTCCTTTATCCATCACCAACATTGTTCCCTCATCCGTCCATTCCTTTATCTATCACCAACATTCTTCCCTCATCCGTCCATTTCTTTATTCATCACCAGCATTGTTCCTTCATCCATCCATTCCTTTATCCATCACCAACATTGTTCCCTCATCCGTCCATTCCTTTATCCATCACCAACATTGTTCCCTCATCCGTCCATTCCTTTATCCATCACCAACATTGTTCCCTCATCCGTCCATTCCTTAATCCATCACCAACATTGTTCCCTCATCCATCATTCCTTTATCCACACACCAACATTGATCCTTTATCCATTCATTCCTTTATCCATCACCAACATTGTTCCCTCATCCGTCCATTTCTTTCTCCATAACCAACATTGTTCCTTCATCCGTTCATTTCTTTATTCATCACCAACCTTGTTCTTTCATCCATTTATTCCTTGATCCATATGCCAATATTGTTCCCTCATCCGTTTACTCCTTTATTCAACATTGTTTCTTCATACAATCACCTCCTTATCCATATACCAACATTGGCCCTCCATCTGTTTACTCCTTTATCCATATGTCAATTTTGTTCCTTCATCCATTCCTTTATCCAACATTGGTCCTTCATCCATTCATATTCAATCACTTCCATGTGTCTGTTTTCCCTAAATGTTTTTGTCTGGATATCAGTGGTGGACGAAGCACACAAGATCCCCAAGGTAAATACTCCTCCAGTGTCAGTAGAAGCTCCTCCCTTTGGACCTCCACTGGAGTAACAGTACTGAAGTATTTACCTTCAGATGTACTGAAGTATGGAGAGTAACAGGAGCAGGATTTATTACGGCTCTAATGTCCTTTTAATATCATTTCTGGAACCAGACTCTTAATCAGCTCATAGTGTTTGTATGAATGCAGAAAAAGACTCTTGCCAGTCACGAGTGCATGTGTACATATTTCTATATTGTGGTCTATGTGTTCTTCACGCTGGGGACAGTTTATCCCCACACTGGCCTGAATACATGTCCACTAAGGCGCAGATGTACCGGCAGTGGTAAAGTGCTAGTGACAGAGAGAGTAACCTGTCATCAAATAAAGATGACCTTACCAATCTCCCCTCTGTCCTAATCCCCTGTCCCCCTCTCTGTGGACCCTCTCTTCACAGCCCTGTCCCACCGGAGGTGGCAGGTGTAATACTCCATAAAGCTTCTATACGGTTTGTGTAACCTGAGCCCGGAGCTCAGCGTGTTCCTCTGTGTTCCCTCACATACTATGACTATCATCTGGTTGTCCACTATTTGTAGACACTAAATGGACACTGTAATGGCTCAGTGGCATGAATGCAGCCGCCGGTATGTCACGGCCCTGCTGGCATTTCAAAGCCAGTTGTATATAATGGCCGAAGCAGCAGGAGCTGCCTTTTATTCCGACTTTGAAGCTCCATTAACGGTTGGGACCATGTGGGAACAGGTCGTGTGTATGTGAGTGTGTGTGTGGAAAGTAACTCCTTATAATTTTCCACTGACCAGTAACTGACCAATACACCATATTTCTCTCCTCTCCATGTAAACTGGGCCTCCCTAATCTCAGCCTTAATGTTTCCATAATGTTCTCCTGACCAATCACAAGGTTGGTGTCTCTTGTCCCGTCCACACAGGACAGATTCAGAGTCAGAGAAACTGAGTAAGCTAAAGCTAACCAGGCTTTATCCATCAGCAACATTGTTCCTTCATCTATCCATTCCTTTATCCATCACCAACATTGTTCCTTCATCTATCCATTCCTTTATCCATCACCAACATTGTTCCTTCATCTATCCATTCCTTTATCCATCAGCAACATTGTTCCTTCATCTATCCATTCCTTTATCCATCAGCAACATTGTTCCTTCATCTGTTCATTCCTTTATCCTTCACTAACATTGTTCCTTCATCCGTTCATTCCTTTATTCATTGTTCCTTGATCCATTCATTCCTTTATCCTTCACTAACATTGTTCCTTCATCCGTTCATTCCTTTATTCATTGTTCCTTCATCCATTCATTCCTTTATCCTTCACCAACATTGTTCCTTCATCTGTTCATTCCTTTATCCTTCACTAACATTGTTCCTTCATCCGTTCATTCCTTTATTCATTGTTCCTTCATCCATTCATTCCTTTATCCATCACCAACATTGTTCCTTCATCCGTTCATTCCTTTATCCATCACCAACATTGTTCCTTCATCCGTTCACTCCTTTATTCAACATTGTTCCTTCATCCATCCATTCCTTCATCCATTACCAACATTGTTCCTTTATCCATTCATTCCTTTATCCTTCACTAACATTGTTCCTTCATCCGTTCACTCCTTTTTCAACATTGTTCCTTCATCCATTCATTCCTTTATCCATCAACATTGTTCCTTCATCCATTCACTCCTTTATTCATTGTTCCTTCATCCATCCATTCCTTTATCCATCACCAACATTGTTCCCTCATCAAAAATTTCCTTCATCCATTACCAACATTGTTCCTTTATCCATTCATTCCTTTATTCATTGTTCCTTCATAGATTCATTCTTTTATCCATCACCAACTTTGTTCCTTCATCTGTTCACTCCTTTATTCAACTTTGTTCCTTCATCTGTTCACATACTATGACTATCATCTGGTTTGTTCACTCTTTGTAGACACTAAATGGACACTGTAATGGCTTAGTGGCCTGAATGCAGCCGCCAATATGTCACGGCCCTGCTGGCATTTCAAAGCCAGTCGTATATAATGTCCGAAGCAGCAGGAGCTGCCTTTTATTCCGACTTTGAAGCTCCATTAACGGCCGGGATTATGTAACCCCTCCGTTTGTGAACAGGTTGTGTGTATGTGTGTGTCTGTGTGTGTGTAAGAGAGAGAAAGATGTTAGACCAGCTAGACAGGTGTGTGGGGACCCTCAGTGTGTTGCGCGGCAGTATTTCATGCTCACGCGTGGTCAGGCTCCCGCTGCTCAGAGCACCTGTCCCCTGAGAGCTCTGTGTCAGCAGAGGCACCGCAGGCTCTGACAGAGCGGCCTGTCAAGAAGAAGCATTGCGGAGAGGACACCCCTTCCCCGTCCAAGGCCAGCACAGACGGATCGAGTGACACGCTCAAACGCTCTCGATTTTACCTTCTAAAGAGGACGACGGGCTGAGACGTCAGGAAGTCTGAGGTTTTCCCTGTGCTTGGCACCCTGGGGTGGTGTGAGTAGTTCTTCAAGGAAGGGTGTTGAGAGTCTGTCCTTCTGCTTTCTCCCAGAACTCCAAAAACAAGCGCAGCACGCTGTGTCATGAGGGCGGCTAATCTTACACGCGAGACACCCTTACACAGCTTACCTCAATGGGAAAGTATTCCTTTATGGACAAGGCGTCTTCACTGTCTTCCCATTTAGCCCAAACATTTAGACACCCAAGCCAGCCATGTCCTCCATTACTAGTACCTGACCTGAATCGCTCATGGATGGACAGTGCCTGAGATGAGCATGTGATGCTGCGATAAACGGCACACCTGTAATACACTAACAGTGTATAAGCTCATTAGACAAACAACGTGGTGGTACCCTTAGACTCCTGCAGATGGCGCTGCATGAGGATGATGGGGCTATAGATACCTCCGGGGTAGGACTGACAGGATCCATAGATTGAGAAGAGGTGGTACTCCAAAGCAGGTGTTAAGGATTGGCTGAAAGGAGTGACTGCATTTGGCCGTGCCAAACACCATAGTGTGAAGGAAGTAGCTGAATCTGTGTATGGAAGTGTACGGTCATACAAGTCTACCAGCAGTGGCACTAATCCCAGTCTACAGGGAATTAGACTTGATTCCTGCCCAGGTTCATCCTAGGCTCTTTCTGTGGGGAGTTTACATGTGGGTGTAACCATACAGTCAGGCTGATTGGAGACACGAAATTGCCACCTAGGTGTGAGTGTGTATGTGTGCGTCTGTGAAACAAAAGGATAAGCAGCTCAGAACATTATTGGATGAATGAGTGAATGAATATCTTTCTGGAATTGTCGATCATCCCTAAGGAAGAAAGATGTTCCGTATCCTTCCACCCATCCACTGCACCCCTTGAATCATCTAAGGTGTGATTGTAAGTGATGTCCTATGACTACACTCCCATTATTCCTAATGAAGCTATAGATGCTCAAGTATATGCAGAAATTCCATTTATCTCTGAGCTGGGAATGTTCTGTAACTTCGGATAGTCATAAACAAACACAAACATGCTCTTATCCACTGATCTATCGCTTTACCATGTTTTGCTCAGGGCCAGGTTTCTCAGGAGAAGCCCAGAGATATTCCTGGGATGATGAGTGATCAATTTTTGGACCCTCCCAGTTATCTTGGGCTATGTTAACGCCGGGACGTGCCTAGTTAGTGTATATGTGGTTTATATATAGAAAGATAGTGATGGAGGGATGAGTGAAGACAAATGAGCAGTTGAAAAATGACACGTTGTTCTGCCTGGTTGAACGCTAAACCGCACATCGCTGTGGTCCCAACGAGGGGAGTTTGACATGTCTGGATTAGTGGCTTCACCTCTCGTTTTACAGTGTGTTATAAATGGACTCAGTGTACTGATAACGCACGAGCGAGACACCTTCCCTCAGCACCTGAAAACAACACCTCCACACTTCTGACAAACTGCCTGCAGAACCCCAGCACTCAGAATCCACACCTTTCTCTTCCTTCCACTCTCTCTCACTCTCTTTCTTATATTTATACACTCACTGGCCACTTTATTAGAAACACCAAATTTGTATATTTATGCTACCTGGCCACTTTTTTGGAAACACCTACCTTGTACTTCTACTCACTGCACACTTTATAGAAAACCTCCACCTTGTGCTTTCACTACCTGGCCACTTTATTAGAAACACCTACCTACCTAATTGACACTTTTCACTACCTGTGATTTCACTACCTGGCCACTTTTTTGGAAACACCTACCTTGTACTTCTACTCACTGCACACTTTATAGAAAACCTCCACCTTGTGCTTTCACTACCTGGCCACTTTATTAGAAACACCTACCTAGTGATTTCACTACCTGGCCACTTTATTAGAAACACATACCTTGTACTTCTACTCACTGGACACTTTGATAGAAACGTCTACCTTGTGATTTCACTACCTGGCCACTTTATTAGAAACACCTACCTTGTGCTTCTACTCCCTGGCCACTTTATAGGAAACCTCCACCTTGTGTTTTCACTACCTGGCCACTTTATTAGAAACACCTACCTTGTGATTTCACTACCTGGCCACTTTATTAGAAACACCTACCTTGTACTTCTACTCCCTGGCCACTTTATAGGAAACCTCCACCTTGTGCTTTCACTACCTGGCCACTTTATTAGAAACACCAACTTTGTATTTACACTAACCAGCCAGTTTAATAGAAACACCTACCTTCTACTTTCACTCATTGGCCACTGTACTTCCAGTAACTGACCATTTTATTAGAAACATCTAGCTTGTGCTTTTATATGGTTAAGTATTAGACGCAATTGTACCTACTATATTTTCCACTATACTATGTGATTGCACCACCCTCTTTATTAGAAACATCATTGTACCAGTCCCTGACCCACAGTAAGCATTTTATTGAAGACCCAGCACTACTGACCATAGCACCCCTGATCACAGCACCCCTGACCACAGCACTACTGACCACACCACCCCTGATCACAGCACCCCTGACCACAGCACTACTGACCACACCACCCCTGATCACATCACCCCTGACCACAGCACTTCTGACCATTCCACCCCTGACCACAGCACTACTGACCACGCCACCCCTGATCACATCACCCCTGACCACAGCACTACTTTCCAAGCACCCCTGAACACCACTGACCAGTAATAATTTGGATGGGGGAGCATTCTCAGTCCAGGACTGACTGTGTATGGTGCTGGTATCAGGTACATGTCAGTGTGAGAGTGAAATGGTGAATGGTGCGGGCACGAATGTGTGTGCAGTACTGATGTTGATGGAGTGATTCTACACCTCAACCCACCACTTTTCTGAGAATGTTCGTGACTAAAGCACCTTGAGAGGTGTGAGGCTGGCAGTAACGCAAACCGCCTCTGAAATACCAGAAGCAGAAACAGAGTGCTTTATTAGAAACACCTGTCAGAGGCTTTGATGTGTTTGTGCGGTCAATGTTAAGTTTAGGTACTGCATGCCTGTAGGAGGTGAGGTGTAATCTTAGGCATGAGTAAACTACATGAATCAGTGCTAACAATGACAGAGACACGTGGCCTACGTAGCCAGTTAGATTTATCACCACTGACAGGCAAGGAAGGGAGAGTGTGGAGGTTATGTCACACAAAGGGTTACAGGGGTCAAGAGGTGAAAGCACACAGAGATCCCTGACCACCATGAACTTGGCATGTATGCCGTACTTTACTTTTAACCTTTAGGAGTCTGGAGTTATTGCTGTGGCTCTCCAGGACCAGTGTTCAGTGTAATAACCTTCCTGTAGTTCCATAGCAACATTATCAATTACGCTTCCATTCACTTTACCCTGATTATCAGGTGATTAGCAGGTGATGACTTAGCTTGTAAGGTCTCTGGCTTGTGCGCAGCCATGCTGCCCAGCCCTCTGAACTCTAAATTCATTGATGCCAACAAAGCCGGAGGAGCTATAAGAAGATAGCTATTAGAAGAAAAGGGCCGTCATGGGCTGGAGGTCAGGGAACAGGCCCTGTATCTGGAGGGTTGCTGGTTCTCAGTAGTGGGAGGCATATGACATCCCCCTGACCAAGACACCTAACCCCCACTGCTCGCCAAGGGCCATGGATAGGGCTGCCCACCACACTGTGTGCTTACTGCCCCCTACTGAGTAGTAATGAGTAATGTGTATCACTTCACGGAGGGGTTAACTGAGAGAATCCCACCAACCGTCAAGCACGAAGGGTGGATCCATCATGCTTTGGGCTAGTGCTGCAGCCGGTGACACAGAATACATCTTACCGGCAAACTCCGGAAGCAAATATCACACCGACTGTATCAAAAAGCTGGCAATGAAACAAGGATAATGACCCTAAACACACCTCAAACTCCAACATGGAATACTTTAAAAGGAGCAAGCTGATGGACCCTATGGCCCCTATGTCCTCCAACCTAAACATCTTCAAACATCTGTGGTACAGGCAAAATAGTCCAAGTCCTCTTTCTACGAGGACCACCGCACGCTTATATGCATATACCACACCAGTGGCACCAAACATAAGCAAGGACTTGGTGGAGGACGAAGGCCTTCGAAAACACTGCACTGACACTGACGTGGTGCTGGTGTGAGTGGATCAGCAGTGCTGCTGAGCTGTTTAAATACTAAGTGTCCACTCACTGTCCACTCTGTTAGACACTCCTACCTTGCCGGTCCCCCTTGTAAATGTACAGTGTGTCCACTCACTGTCCACTCTGTTAGACACTGCTACCTTGCTGGTCCCCCTTGTAAATGTACAGTCGGAGACGATAGCTCATCTGCTGCTGCACAGTGCAGTGTTGGTCATCCTCTAGTCCTTTATCAGCAGACGCTGCCTATAGGATGCTGCTGTAGGACGCTGCCCATAGGATGAGGTCTGCCCTCAGGACACTGTTGGCTAGATTGTTGGTTTTGGTTGATGGACAAATCTCAGTTACACTGCTGTGTCTGATCCACTCACACCAGCACAACACACACTAACACACCACCACCACGTCAGTGTCACTGCAGTACTGAGAATGATCTGTATCTGTAGAACTGCAGAGTGCTCCTATATGGTCAGGGGAGCTGATAACATGGACAGTGTGGGTAGATCTTAGGGCATGTACCTGGTTTTGATCCAGTGGCTTACTGCTCTACTCTATTTTCTTCTCAACAGGAAGAAAAGGCTCAAAGGCCGCAGTCGCTGCAGGTAAATCATCACACATGGTCATCAGTCACACACTACAGGACAAACATGTAACATGCAATTTGGTAACAACTAGCAGCACAATGGGGATCATGGGTGGTGTGGAGGTTAAGCAAGGTACTGAAGCCAAGCAGATATATTGATTAACCCTGGTCTTGGACTAAACTGCAGGACCAATGGGAGGGGATCACCAATAAACATTTTTTTAGTCCAGGCTTGGGCTTCATCTGGGTCCGAGAAGGATCATCAAGTCTCCCGACTGAGCTAATGAGCCCACTGGAGCATCTGAATGTGGCATCAGGTGGATCCGATTAAAGTCGCAGTAAAACTCAGGGGTCTCAAATGTTCATGGTGCTTCCGGACCTGTGGCCTCCACATGTCTGCATGTAAGAGCCTCAGGCACTACATACGTTAAGTCTTACCGCGGAGCTATTTTCTGACAGGGCGGTAGACTTTACACATAGACACCCGACACTCTCCACGGCACCATGCGCCAGTTAAAGATCACTGCCTGGCTGCATGTGTGATAATCGCGATGGTTACTCTCTGAAGGTGAGCCCTACAGCTGCACTGCACTCCTTACCCACTCTCTCTGCAGTGCAAATGACTTTTACATGCTGTTTCTGTGGAGCTAATGAGGGGATTAACCTCCCTCCCGAGTCACAGGACTGGGGGCTTCATTTGGACAGGTGGACTCATTTACACTGGATTAGCTGATCACTGTATAGAATGTAATGACTCGCTTCCTCTCTCTCTCTCTCTTTCTCTTTCTCTCTCTCTCTCTCTCTCTCTCTCTTTCTCTCTCTCTCTCTCTCTTGTCTCCATCACAGAGGAGCTGCCCCCATATGAGCCAGACATTCCTGAGCCCACCACCAGGGCAGAGCTGATGAAATGTATGTCAAGGTTTTTGGCTCTTTGTCACTTTGGGGTGAGAGGCGGTTCTGCCCTTGATGTGGATTCCTCCCATATTCCACCTTCCGTTTCGTTCGTGTGATGGAAACCACATTACATATGAGCTATGAATTATTCTGTATGCTATAAATGACTACTATGAAATGAGTGTGTATGTTCTGTAGTGGGGAAATTATGTGGGGACCTACATTAGACACTCTATGATACTCATAATGAGTATTATATCCTTAAGTGGAGACTTAATACCTTCCCCCTCTCTTTCTCTCTCTCTCTCTTTCTCTCTCTCTCTCTTTCTCTCTCGCTCTCTTTCTCTCTCTCTCTCTCTCTCTCTCTCTCTCTCCCTATTTCTCTCTCTCTCTATTTCTCTCTATTTCTCTCTATTTCTCTCTCTCTCTATTTCTCTCTATTTCTCTCTCGCTCTCTTTCTCTTTCTCTCTCTCTCTCTCTTTATCTCTCTTTATCTCTCTCTGTCTCTATCTCTCTCTCTCTTTATTTCTCTCTCTCTCTTTATCTCTCTCTCTCTCTTTCTGTCTCTTTATCTCTTTCTCTCTCTCTCTCTCTCTTTATCTCTCTCTCTCTCTCTCTCTCTCTCTTTATCTCTCTCTCTCTCTCTCTCTCTCTCTCTCTCTCTCTCTCTCTCTCTCTATCTATCTCTCTCTCTCTATCTCTCTCTCTCTCTCTCTCTCTCTTTATCTCTCTTTCTCTCTCTCTGTCTCTTTATCTCTCTCTCTATCTCTCTTTATCTCTCTCTTTTTATCTCTCTCTCTCTCTCTTTCTCTCTCTCTCTCTCTCTCTCTCTCTCTTTATCTCTCTCTCTCTATTTCTCTCTCTCTCTCTCTCTCTCTCTATTTCTCTATATTTCTCTCTCTATTTCTCTCTCTCTCTCTCTCTCTCTCTCTCTCTCTCTCTCTCTCTCTCTCTCTCTCTCTCTCTCTCTCTCTCTCTCTCTCTCTCTATTTCTCTCTCAGACTGGATGTCTCTCTCCCTGGATGAGAGAACTTCTCAGAAGCTGCTGTGGCTCTCAGAGGGTGGTTCTAAAGTGTCCCGCATGTCTGAGGAGGTGTGTCCTGTCCTGGATAGGCCTGAGAGATATGAACACTCCCCACAGGTGAGTTTCTGCTCATTAAAATTCACATTCTGCTTTTCGTCACTAACTTCTTTACATATATATATATATATATATATATATACTAAAAATCATATTTCCACTCACTGGCCACTGGAAAACCGGAAACACCTACCTTGCACTTCCATTAGCCGGCCACTTTAGTAGTAACACCTACTCCACTTCCATTAGTTGGCCACTTTATTAGAAACACCTATTCTACTTCCACTCACTGTACACTATATCATGTGCCACCAAGACTCCTCTCCACATTCCTCAGCTGTGGCTTTTCTCTCCTGCAGGTGCTGTGTAAGGAGGGTCTGCAGGGCAGACGCGGGTACTGGGAGGTAGACTACGATGGCTGGGTGGTGATTGGGGTAGTGTATGAGAGCGCAGGAAGAAAGGCCAAGGACGGCCCCTGCGGTCTGGGAGAGAACGACATGTCATGGGGTGTCGGCTGGGCAGGCTCCTGCTACCACATCTGGCACAATGGGGAGAACGTGGAGGTCCAGGGAAGCCTCTGCAACACCATTGGCGTCTACCTGGACCAGCCAGCCGGCATATTGTGCTTCTACCTGGTGGACAAGACAGAGGGAGGGGCCCAAGAGGTCCGACTGCTGCACAGATTTAAAACCACCTTCCAAGACAAGTTGTTCCCAGGCTTCTGGGTGGGCCGCAAGTCCTTCTGCTGGATCCGGAAGAAGGATCAGTAAGAAGGGGAGATGGAAGGAGGAGGAGGGCAGGGGCAAAGAGGGCAGAGAGAGAGGAGTGAGGGGTGGGCCAGGTTCACATAATTCCCCTTAAGGTGTGATAGAATGGGGAGGGGATGTTGAATTATACCCAGGTATTCGATCAGTAAATACATGTTGGGTGTCTGAAGTTCACGTCTATGAAGCTAATGTAGCTAGCAAGCAATGGAAGCTAATTCCCTGCCGATTAGCATTGTGCTAAATGCCTTGTTACTTTTTGGTCCCACAAGCTACAGTAGAACCATATTAACTGCTCTGTTACAGGTCTGAGATTCCTCAACATCCCCACACGTGAGTTAGCGCCATGCTAATTAGCGGCATATTAGCTTGGACTATTTTTCTACAGTTTCGGCTTGTAGTGCAGTCAAAAGTGGATCAGATACCCAGACCTGGCCACAGTTCTTGGAGAACAAGGGCGTTGTGGAAAGGCCAGGGGAGGGAGATTAGGAATGGTTTATGTGTTCAGTGGAATGTTACTCATAGTTTAGATTAGGAACCTTTGTAATCTTTGTAGGGTTGATGTTATTCCCTATAGGACGGGATGGTATGCATAATAGAGTGCCCCAAGATCCCGCATACTGAGAGGCGTTACTCTGTTCAGATATTTTACTTCTGTAAAGTATTTCTGTTGATATTTGTGAGTTGTTGATGCATTTTCTGGGGCCTAAATCATTTTATATCCCATGCGTTGTATGTATGTATTATTTGAGTAGTGACCATATAACTTTATGATGAAATAAAAGAGGTTAAAATAAAAATAAAAGTCGTCCTGTTTATGCTCACCGTCCAATCACAAAGCTTTTGGCCATTTGTATTAGCTCCAGTGTTTAAAGACCACTCAGCTGGACCTAGACTACCCAGATTCAGCCCCCTATATTAGTGGTCACTTTCATAACCCCGAAAAGGAGAGCATCCCATCCTCAAGAGGAGAACATTGTAAAGGTGGAGGGGAGGTCGGGCACGATACTAAAACTTAACCTAACCTATGTAACACATACATGATGCTTTACTCATCTAACTGGGTGGAATGGATGACATTCATGAGTCAGATGGGATCTTACTAATAGCATTTACAGGGTTGACCTGTGGTTAGCCAGTAGGCAAGCGATGTCACACAACCTTGGCAAACCAGTGAAATGCAATGCATGTCTTTTGACATGAACGTGAGCCAGTGGCACACATAATATTGTTGGCGAGTGAAAATTTGAAATAGTTCATCCCAAAAAGAGGACTGACAGGTATCCATCCAGGTATTGCATCAGATGGAGGACTGGGAGAACCGGACATGTTTTACCTGTATGTGAGGGAAAACTTCATTTGAGCTGGCCAATATCATAATATACACTGACCAGCTACTTCATTAGCTCCATCTCCTTGTATCTACACTCAGTGTCCATTTTGATCAGCCCCACTGACCATATAAGACCACTACAGACTGTAGTACATCTCTTGTTCCACATACTGCACCAATAATAATTAATACCAGTGGAATTCCAGTGGAAGTATATTTCGTGATCTGTAGCACACAGAGACAAAAATGACTACAACTGTGTTTTAGAGCTGTACAAGCAACGTATACCTGTCTCGTAACAAAGACGGGAACAATGTGAGGCAGTCTAGGACCTCAAGAACGCCTGTGAAGATGTTGGTGTAGTGTTCACTGGTGGTTCAGCGCAGTAGACCTTACGACTCTTGAGCCTCATTGCCACCACTGTAAACAAACAGAGTCACATCGACTCACTCTGAATGGTTCTTGCATATTAATAACTTAATCTGACATATTTATGGTAGATGTTTGCTTTAATAAGCCTGGAGCTAAATAGGACACCACCCATCTGCACTACACGGTCAAGAATCGGGAAAACAACTTTTCAAGCACACTGGGGAAAAAGTATTTTGGGAAGCACATATAGCTAATGATATAACTTATATGTCTCATTTTCAGATTATTGTACAATTACTTGACTTATGTTAAGATATTCTTAATCACAAATTTAGTAAACCAAATAACGGATTTTATTTGTAAACAAAGAGCTTCAGGACACTTTAGGGTGTAAAATTCGCTCCCAGTTTGCAGCCCAATTTATGTCATATTTTACATTAAAACTCAATCAAACAGATAAAACCTTAATAATAAAACCAACACAAGTCAAATTACATTGTGTTTGAGACTGTAATGTGAAATATACCAGAGTATTTAATGGATTTAGTGGTTTTCCAGCTTTCTAAAGCAGGTACAGCTGCTGTATTAGCCCCACTGTGTTTGTTAGCATTAGCAGTTAATGCTAATCCCAGTTTAGTGAATCCTTTACTCTCCTGATGAAGATGAAGTTCCACCAGCACGATTATACACCAATAAGAGCTCCACAGTGTAAACTAGGACAGTATGATGATGTGCTGATCCATATGTTTAGAGCTACAGGGGTTGGACAATGAAACTGAAACACCTGTCATTTTAGTGTGGGAGGTCTCATGGCTAAATTGGACCAGCCTGGTGGCCAATCTTCATTAATTGCACATTGCACCAGTAAGAGCAGAGTGTGAAGGTTCAGTTAGCAGGTAAGAGCACAGTTCTGCTCAAAATACTGCAATGCACACAGCATTATGGGTGACATACCAGAGTTCAAAAGAGGACAAACTGTTGGTGCACGTCTTGCTGGTGCATCTGTGACCAAGACAGCAAGTCTTTGTGATGTATCAAGAGCCACGGTATCCAGGGTAATGTCAGCATACCACCAAGAAGGATGAACCTCCACCAGCATCACGTAGTGACCTGGCCACTATCCTGCAAGAAGAATGGCTTAAAATCCCTCTGATCACTGTGCAGGACGCAGTATATGTCATTCCCAAGACCAACTGACGCTGTATTGGCCGCAAAAGGAGGCCCTACACCATACTAATAAATGACTGTGGTCTAAAACCAGGTGTTTCAGTTTCATTGTCCAACCCCTGTATTACTCTGTAGAGAGCATTACTACCTCAGGAGACCAGCTAGGAGAAGCTAACACTGTAGGTTTATGGTTCCTGTTGGGGTTCTTGTTGAACCCAAAATGAAAATGAACCAGTTAACTAATAAAGGGGTGAATATGTTAATCTGGGACCATCTGTTTCCAGGATTCTTATACAATTCTGGTTTATAAGTGCAGCGCTGCCTGTGTTATCCACTTGGAACAAGTGACGGGGAGCTAATTTCAATTAGCAACGCCTATAGCACGTCTGGGACTGAATGGCATACTTCCATACTATACAGTACGTGAGATTAGTTAGTATGTAAGAATATGTAGTGTTTATAAAACACTAAGCGAGAAGTCCCCAGATGAGATACCACATCGGGAGAGATTTTGATGATCCGGGTCGAAGGACACAGGTAAGATGGCGGATGTAGTGCATCCAAAAATGTGCATACCGCACACTCACATACTAACAGTATGTACTTCTTCAACTGCTGAGCAGTACGTACTAGATCGAATTGTAGATGCAGCCTGGGAGTCTAGATTTAATTGCACCTGTTTGAACTTATTACCTGTATAACTGTATAAAAGACACCTGTCCACACACTCAGTCAATCACACTCCAACCTCGCTACCATGGTCGAGACAGACGAGGTCTCTGAGGTCTCTAAGAACACCAGGGATAAAATTGTAGACCTGCACAAGGCTGGGATAGGCTACAGGACAATAGGCAAGCAGCTTGGTGAGAAGGAAATGACTGTTGGCGCAATTGGAAGAAACACTAGATGACTGTCAATCTTCTCCAGTCTGGGGCTCCATGCAAGATCTTGCCTTGTGGGGTACGGATGATGGTCAATGACCTGAAGAGAGTTAGGACCACAGTCTCAAAGAGGACCATTAGTAACACGCTACGCCCTCATGGTTTAAAATCCTGCAGGGCACGCAAGGTCCCCCTGCTCACGCCAGTACATGTCCAGGCCTGTTGGAAGTTCGCCAGGTGCAGTAGGTTATGGTGCTTAAGTGACATTCAAATGAGTAGGCAGCAGACTGTAGCTGTGTTGTCCTGTGTGTTTGCTGCTTCCCCTTATTCTTATGAACCAGACGCTCACTGTATCTGCCAGTAAAGCTAGAACCAGACCTTCTAAGAACCTTCTGTGGAGATGCTGATTTAGGAAGAAACTGGTCTCATTTATTTCCAGAGCTGTATATATTAAAAAAATCTTTACATTTATTTATTTATTGTTTTATATTTAAGTGTATTAAATTTGGTTGATTCTAATATATTTATACTAATATTTGAATATATGAATATAATATACACATACAGGGGTTGGACAATGAAACTGAAACACCTGGTTTTAGACCACAGTCATTTATTAGTATGGTGTAGGGCCTCCTTTTGCGGCCAATACAGCGTCAGTTGGTCTTGGGAATGACATATACTGCGTCCTGCACAGTGGTCAGAGGGATTTTAAGCCATTCTTCTTGCAGGATAGTGGCCAGGTCACTACGTGATGCTGGTGGAGGTCCGTCCTTCTTGGTGGTATGCTGACATTACCCTGGATACCGTGGCTCTTGATACATCACAAAGACTTGCTGTCTTGGTCACAGATGCGCCAGCAAGACGTGCACCAACAGTGTGTCCTCTTTTGAACTCTGGTATGTCACCCATAATGCTGTGTGCATTGCAGTATTTTGAGCAGAACTGTGCTCTTACCTGCTAACTGAACCTTCACACTCTGCTCTTACTGGTGCAATGTGCAATTAATGAAGATTGGCCACCAGGCTGGTCCAATTTAGCCATGAGACCTCCCACACTAAAATGACAGGTGTTTCAGTTTCATTGTCCAAACCCTGTATCTATATATGATTAAATGACCTCCACCTTATAAACCATTCTTGTTCAGGGGTCGTCTCATTGTTGCTTCTCTATTGCATGCGTTTTTAAATTCCTTAACACCAAAGCAGCTGAAACTGATCAATAGACACCCCGCCAGCTAACTGACCCAATCAATAGTTAAACTGAGTTGACGCTATACTCCTGATTAAAAAGTGTTCCCTTCATTTTTTTAAACAGTGTATATATTTCATAATACAATGTTACATGTCAATATTTCAGTTTCTGTTATTGTGTCATTTGGTAGTCATTTCTTATTTCTAAGAAAACCAAAACGCAAACAGCCCATATTCAACAACAAACAGCTGGTTTATTCAAAACGGATTTGCTTGAACACTTAACAAATCAGAGTTGCCATTGTACGATTCAGCTCAAGCATCTGTTTATCCCACAGAACACAGATGTACACTACACCGGTATTCTGTGGGCGCAACACCCCAACACTCATCCTCTGAAAGCTAAATCTCCTGAAGCGTCCGGTCCTGAGGGAGACGGGTCACGCTGGAAAGCACTGATTCACAATTTGAGATTTTAATGTCAGTATTAGAAGCAGGTTTACTGGTAGGTCAGTGTGTGTGTGTACAAGCAAGTGGTTCTTCCTCAAAGAACAGTCCAGTGTTTTTAAACAGTACGTCCATCTGCAGCAGCTCAAGCTCGTGGGCCATCTCTCAACACATGGTTAATTCTAAGTGGAACCCTGAGGTAGATCCAGGGTTGGACAGTGGTCCATCCGTCTGATCCTAACAGCTGTACTGTGTAGTCTCCTGGATTTGTATTATTGAGTCCCATACAGTCATGTCCAGAAGGTTTGCATGGGATGGTTTGTTAGTTTTCCAAGTGAGCACATCCTCTACAGTGAACAGTGCTGGCCCCCTAATTCCCCAGACTTGAAGCCAACGGAGCATCTGTGAGACCACCTCGTTCGTCGTGTTCACTCTGTGGATCCTCCCCCACGCTCTCTTTAGCATCTGGCGGGATGGCATGGTGATGTCTTACTTTCCCAATTCTGCACCTGTCCAAAGAAAAAGGGCCAATCCTGACCAGCAATGACGTCTGCCTGATTCTTCATCTGACTGACCACACAATAGGATACAGATGCTGCACATGGAGACCAGGATAAAAACACTGGAGCCCCCCTTTCATCACGTACAGGCTGCCTAGACAACGTCAGCATCCAGTCCTCTGTTAGAAATGTAGTGTACTGTTTTAGGGGTATAGTGTTTACCAACATTCTCAAAATGCTCCTGCCCAAACCAGCAGGCTCACCGCAGGTCAGTCTGTCTCAGTTAGCTTCATACGGCCCGGTGACGAGACGGTGCACTGTCGCTTGGTTAGTGTCTCTTTCTCACAGTATTTATGGCCCTCGCCCCAGCATCAGCAACAACCCTGCAATAAAGTGCATCACGGTCCAGGTACGTTTTGGCAACAAGGGTGGAGGTGCGATTATGTTAGTACGTTCCTGTAGACGTACGAATCAAGTTCATTCAATGCATACTTGACACTTGTGACCGCAGCCTTGAGGAACCTGTGTGATGCACCTTTTGGTGTTCTCTGCCTCATCAAACCAAGCACCCAGGTGAACAGCTATGGCACTAAGCCCCTCTTCCAGTGGACAGGCTTGACTGACGGTGCAAGTGATCTGACAAAAATTCCTGCTTAACGAGACCTGCGCCAGGGGTACACTCTTAAAAAAAACGATGGTTCTGCGGTACAGAGCATCATGGAACCATGAACACTCCTTAAACGATTCTTTGCATGGTGACATGGTTTTTCAGTTTAATGGAGAACATGTTGCATGGTTCTATCCAGGACAGTTTTGCAAATGGTTCTATCCAGCACCAAAGGCTGTCAACATCCCTTTCTGGTTAAATACAGAACTGTAAGCACAACACATTCTCCATTGTTCTGCGAAACCATTTCACCCTGCAGGGAACCCTTTAAACATGCAACTGGTTCTTTGAGTGTGTATGGTTCTTTAACACCACTAAGCCTCGCATCACTAACCGAGATCTCTTGGTATGCAGTTTCACAAAGGTTCTACTGTTCAACATTCTTAGCTCAGAACACACACACTCAAGAGCACTAAGGTGCAGTTTAAAGTCACAAACCTGACCTAGACTTGTTCTCTAGAACCTTCCTCAAGAACAAGTTTAGCAAACAAGATACTGGTGAATGGGCCTCGCTGTCTTCACCCTGGAGAACCGTCTTGGCTCACTCAGCCTGAGCTGCTCTTAAAACAAGTTCAGCCAGGAGTCAAGAGCTTAGCCAATAGGAGTCAAGCTTAGGGCCACTGCTGTTCACTTTACCTTAGTTTTGGTTGAACACGTTCAGCTTTACTGAAAAAGCCTCAGCTGATGACGAGCAGGACCTCTTGATCCCAAAGTGAGGAATGTCCAGTATTCACGTCCTAAGCTCCAATGGACTGGCTTGACTGAAATGATCAGGTTAGCCAAGAAATGCTGCTTTGTGGAACAAGCGCAGGTACATCAGAACAGGAGAACCCAAAACACTGCAGTTCACAAGGTTCTCCTGGGCTATCAATGGGTTTTTCACCATCAATACCAGCTACCAATGAGCCTGTATTCATAGTACGTCAGGAACACAACATCAAAATGCACCCTTTTCCTCGCTACCTCATGCTGCTTGCTCTCACCCCAGATTGCCAAAAAAAAAAAAAGGAATTTCAGAATGAAAGCTAGGAGGAAAAAAAAAAATTTGGAATGCTGGTTTATAGCCAGCACACGTGCAGTAGAAGGTGCACAAGCAAACAGTCATGAGAACAGTTGCAAATCTGAACTTCGCTAGCTCAATTTCATGGTGATGTTTAAGAAATGCATAAGCCTGTAATACACGAGCCCATATTTCCCACAGCAATGATGCAGGATCAACTCCCCTGACCTCATTCACTGGCATTCAGTACAGGGAAACGACTTATCCTAGAACAGCCCTGCTGCTCTGAGAAATATGGACCCAAAAGCCGGAACACTGCTGCAAGTCCACAAAGCCAGATTTAATGACTCCACCGGATAATTTGAGCCTGGAGTCATGACTGACCAATGACAGAAGAGCTTTAGGACAGCGATGCTGTAGAATCCCCCACTTTCGGCTTCAGAGTAACTCGGAACGCCACTAGGAGACTGCTGGAGAGAGGACCATAAAACCCAACAAGCTCCCCTTTCCCTCTGCTCTGCTTCGCAGACAGGAATAAAAAAGTGAAAGTAAATTATCTGCCACTTTTAACCTTGAATCCTCTTTGAGAGGCAAAAGGAATTATTTAAAAAAAAAAAAAAAAAAGAAAGAAATGAACGGAGAGGTTTCGGAGGCTCAACGCCTTATTTACATCCGCGTCAGTGTCGTTCAGAACCCTTCAGCGCTACTTTCACTCACACACCTCGCACATTCTCATTCTCTCACACTCGCTCGCCCACACACACATGCCGGGTCTCTCTCAGTGTTTAAGAGAGAAGTCTCCCGTGTTGAGTCGAGGTCTGGGCAGGGCTCCGAACATCTCTGTGCCATCCGTGGCTGCGGGAGCCAGCAGGGCCTTCATACTAGCAGCTATGTGATCCAGATCTGCACAGCCAACCTGGAAAACAGATAAAGCAATATGTGAATGATAGAACTAATGTAGGAAGAATGTTGTTGCATGTATAAACGAGGGAACAATGCTGGTGATGGGTAAAGGGATGAAGGGGTGACCGGCAGCTACAGACAGGAGGTCTATCTTGCTAGCTTTTGGTTATGCTAGTTAGCTTTAGCTTGCCAAGTTTTTCTGACTTTTTGTGGGCGGGGCAAGACCGCATCAGCCTTGTGATTGGGCAGGGGAAAGCTTATGGAAGCATAACTCAAGATTAGGCCACCCCGTTTATGTGGAAAGTAGGGAAATACAGTGGAATATAGCAGGCAGTTATCGGTCTGTGGAAGATATTTAGAGGGGTTTACCTAGTACATGTTTAATGGACAGAAGCACCATCAAACCAGCAGAGCCACACGGCTATTATAGTGAATATGTAACTGGGTTCATCCCAGTGACCACTGGGGGAGTTTGTGTCAAGCACTACATTGTACTCGGTGTTTTGCCTTGAAGAACAATGAAGCTGAACAAGCACATGGACTTTGGAAACAGCCTAAGAACGTCTCACTCTGACCTCTGGTGGCCAAATTCTGCAACTGCAGTCAGATTTTCTGAACTGAACTATTTCTGCCAGTTAAAGACAAAAGGCCATATAGTAAGTCATACGTATGGGATAGTATGTCATAATTATAAGACAGTAAGTCATAAGGCATAGTAAGTTATACTTGAGATGGTAAGTCATAAATATGAGACAGTAAGTCATGAGTCAAAGTAAACCATAGTTATGAGAAAGCAAGTCAATTATAAAATGCTATGTCCTAATTACAAGACGCTAAGTCATAGTAAGTCA
Source organism: Prochilodus magdalenae (assembly GCA_024036415.1). Lineage (NCBI taxonomy): Eukaryota > Metazoa > Chordata > Actinopteri > Characiformes > Prochilodontidae > Prochilodus > Prochilodus magdalenae. The sequence continues at coordinate 1,272,404 of JAMWET010007010.1, forward strand.
TACTTCGAAGACAGTAAGCCATACATATGAGTTACTGTGTGGCCTGTATGTTTTTCTGTGAGTGGCAGAAACGATCTTCCATATAAACAACACTTTCTTCAAAACCTTAATTTGACTTGGTGCAGTATAGTAAACTACAAAAACAGAGTGAGCTTCAGAAATAAGGCTGTGTGTAACAGTGACAACAGACTGTGGGCTAATTAAGAAGCACAGACATTACTAACACACACGAAATACGATTTCTGATGTTGGGACAAACATACTCATTATCTCAATGAACGCATTGACCCCCAGCTCTGGCACCAACAGCCAGAGGCAATAAATATAGAGTGCACTTCAAAGAAGCTCCGTCGAAATAGAGTTATGCAACAAAAAGCAGGTCTGAGTGACTGACCCGTTCTCCGCTGTGCGACTCCCCCTGTGGGGTGCGGCTGTTCTTGTAGCCCCACACAGGCACTGAGACGGGCAGAGAGCGAGCCAGGGCCATAGGGTGAGGAGGGCGAGATGACAGCGCAGAGTGACCCATTGCCAGGCCCCGCGGAGGTGGAGGGGCTTCCTCACTCAGAGAGCCTATGAAACACAAATGCAAACAGTCAGCAAAAAGGCAAATTAGAAACAACTATTCGTTTTAGATAATCCAGATAATTCCCATCATCAACATTCCATAAAAACCTCAGAAGCCACGTTTAGGTTCAGTGGTGGTTTAGACAGTAAACAAAATGTCTATTTGGGTGTTGTAGACAAGGAGACCCCTGGTTCCCATCACCACCACTGTGAAGAATCAATCTCACACCAAACCTCTCACACACTTTCAATCACTCTGGACAAACTCTGCAACTGCAACCTGCTTGTTCAATATGAGTGCAGGAAACTAATCCCAGTAAAAGCATGGTTATGTAACTCAGTGAGTGGATCTGCTTCTGGGTAATCATCACCGACTCCCACCCCACAGTCTACAGTTTGCACAAGCTGCTCCTTTACACGCACCAGAAGTCAGCTGTGTAGTTTCTCTTAAAGTCACAAATCTCAAAATCTGGCAGCGATCAACCAACCTGAAAGAGTACACCGAGAGGTGACCATCAGAGACCCGAGTGTAGTGGGTAAGGGAGCTACAATGCTGAGGAGTTAAACATGACCTGACACACATGACACACACAGTCAGAGACACACTCCACATCCTGTTCCTCCTAACTCACCATCAGTGCTCTCCTCTTCTCCATCAGACTCAAAGAAAGGCTCACAGTCACGAGACAGAGAATCCTCATCCATAGAGAACACACCTGAGAGAGAGAGAGAGAGAGAGAGAGACAGACAGACAGATTTAGTGCTGTGTGAACACACACTTTAATACATTGTAGTTCTACAGTTCCAGACTGCAGTCTATCTGTTTTTCTGTATACTGCATTACCCTGTTCTTTAATGGCCAGGAACCCCACAGGACGACCACAGAGCAGGTATTACGTAGGTGTTTGGCAATAATTGGCAATAAAATGAAGCAGGTGGAGCCGATTAGGGTTGGAGCTTAAGTATGCAGAAAGGTGCAAGAAGGGATCTCCATTAGCTGGGTAGGTGAGCCCTGTACTACTGTCATAAACACAGCATAAAGGCTGGTAATAAGTAAATGATCTTTTGGAATTTCACTAAAGTATTGGCGTTTAAGGAGCTAAAATGTTTAGGAATGAACCATAAAAATATTATTTGAAATTTCAATGTCAATAATTTGTTTTTTTAATTAGCATAAATTAAATAGGCTAAATGTATTTTTGTCTATTTTGATCTGTCTGTACAGAAAAAAAAAACCATTTACTGAACTGCAGATTAAACTCACTTACTGTACACTAAACATCTCAGCAGACACACTAACACAGCACAATATGAAATAAATATATTAGCAATAAAAAATTCATACCAGCCGACATGCCTCCTGCATCCACAGAGAGGGCCTCGCTCCACGTTGGTCACTATTTTATTGGCTCGAGAGTTTGGCCCGAATGCTTAAAGCTGAATAAGAGCTGGGAAGGGTCAGCATGCTCCCGTGTGACTCCTAACTACTCTTTAATTATTATACTCTCTGTGACGTCTGGCATGTTGGGTTAGCAAACATGGTAGCCTGACGCCATACTGAGAGGCACTACTTCTGTATGTGTAGCTCAATAAATATTCCACATATCAGTCTAAATTTATCATCATTTATTGTTCCTGGTAAGCTTTATCTTCCTTCCCAACAGCACTGCACTCCCACACCTCCTTCTGGGTGCAGCTATTTTATTGATGAGTAGATCTACAAAAGACCTTTAGAAGAGCCCACCTGTCGATTCGTTTAAATTGCGTCTCCGTCCGTCCATATCATCCTCCTCTCCCTCCTCGTCATCTTCCTCCAGGTCGACGATGCCGGCCCGCTCTCTCGCCCTCTCTGCCTCTTCTAGGGCCATTCGCTCGCGCTCTCTCTCTCCATTTCCATGCTGAACCACGGGCTGGCCAATCCCTGCTGCCTGGCTGTAGATTGACGGGTAATTCTGAGAGTAAAGCCTCGCACTGGGGCTTACGGACCCTGAGTCACCGATTAACTGTGGAAAAGGTCAAAGATCTTAGTCATATAACAAGATACAAACAATTTCCCTCCTTAGCCCAAATGAAGCTGATCAACCCAGACTCATCCACGAAATCCACTGAGAGGAAGAGCGTCAACATGTCCTAACCAACATACATACAGTGACATACCAAAAGTCATGTGATGGCAATATGTATAGTGGTGTTACATCAGGTGGACGGATTGGGAACACCTGTATAAACTGTGATGTGGTACCTTGTGAGGGAGGTGGAACAACTGTCAGCGTGCTCATGGAAAGGCGATGTGGGTTATCGGAGTTCAAACAAAGCATGATAGTGGGTATCAGACGGATGGGACATTCCATTTCCAAAGTTGTGCAGTTAGTTAACATTCCTTGTTCCGCTATGTCTTACAGTGGACAGAACAGTGGCCGTCCATGGGTGCTTAAAGATGGTGAGCTGAGGCATTTAGTTGGAATCGTTTGTGCGAACAGACAAGGGATTCTGGGAGAAATCACATCCTTATTCAATGAAGGAGGCGGCAAAGGCATATCCCGCAGGCCAGTGCAGCTTTCTGCTCCCAAATCCCATCAGAGTGCCTCAGTTAACACCACCACACTTAACATTGTGCCTCACCTGGGCTCATGAGTTTGCTAACTGGACCATAGAGGACTGGCAACATGTGGCTTGGTCCGATAAGTCACGGTACCAGTTGTTTGGGGCTGATGGCAGGGTTTGTGTGTTGTCAGCAAGGCACTGTGCAGGCCGGTGCAGGCTCCATACTGGTATGGGGTGTGTTCTCTTGGCATGGGTTGAGTCCACTGGGATCCCCTAACCACCAGTGGTGCCTGTATGCACCGTGCGATCAGAAGCTCTAGCAGGACATGCAGTGCGATGTTCCAGAACTGATTCAAGGAGCATCCTGAAGAGTTCAGACGAATGCTGTGGCCTGCAGTCCTTCACCTACCACAGAGCTGTGGGTGGCTATCCTGATAGCATGGCTCAACATCCGTTCACTCATGAACTAATGCCATGTGGAGTTCCTGCACTTCCCTGGGAGGATCCTACACAATACTAGTTCCCACGACCTTTGGCATGTCAGCGTATGCTTCATATGCAGTATATCGTATACACAATCAACAAATGCACATATCATATACACAGTGGTTAAGCTCCTCCATGACCATTAGCTCTCGGTCTCGCTCTAACAGCTGGTGGATTTTTGTTACAGTGGAGGATCCCAAGAGCACCTGGAGCTCCACTTGGCTGTTACTTCTGTTAGACTGCCTTTGGTTGCTTTATCTATAGTATGCATGTGAGCACTGCCCAGTGTAGCCTTCTGAAGGTGCCACTGTTCCACATTAAGGTCATTCAAATGTTGTATTTGAATGATAGGACTGCAATTTCATAGCAATATACTGCAAACTGAACTTTAGCCTGCACCTTTATGTATGGGCTGACGGGTCAGCTAGGAAAATGAGCCAACGGCATTTGGCAGCAAGTTACCCCCATAGCATGTTACATTCGCATGAACTATGTCTTGTTAGGGATCAGAGGTTTGCATGGCTAAGTGAGCAAGTGATAGAAACGTATTCCCCATAAATCAGCATCACGCAAAAACAAACATGAACCTCAAGGTTGAGTTATTTTGTTGTGTTGTTACATAATCTCAAAGTGGAGTTTGACAACTTCAAGCCCAAGTGTAGTGGATTGACATTGCTTGAAAATACAATGCCATTAGCTGATTTGGGCATGAATGATCCTAGTCAAAGGGAATATACTGGTTAGGTACATTAGCCTCATAGCTAAATCATAGCTTTTTAAAGCACTTATGGGAATTGTGGGCAGATCTCCAGCATTTTTCCTGCACGAATCAAATTGAAAATGCAGAAAAGAAACCGGATCAGCATCACCGAGAAAAATAACTTATTACTGTGTAGTAGAAATGCAGCATAATTAATAAAAACAAGTGTTTTAGTGCAGGAACCCAATATCACCTTAACGTTCAGCTCTTCCTGAATGTACAATAAAGACGTTATTAAATATCATCTAATATCAAAATATTAGTCAACTATGATGGACTGACAGGCTGGCCAGAGTGTTTCCTGCCTTCCACCCTATAAGCACTGGGATAAGCCCCAACAACCCCCGTGACCCAGAAGCATAATCATCTTAGAAAATGAATGAACTTATGAATACCAGTCAAATAAACTCATCATCAAAACAATAGCTGCACCCAGAAGGAATCAACCAAGAGGAATGAAACTTGGTGGGTAGGTCTGACATTGTGAGACATGCAAATGATTCCAGTTTCTCCACCACGCATGTGACCTACGCGACTCTGGGCCTTATCGCTGTATCTGAGTGACCAAACAGCCACGATTGCAAACATTCAGCGAGCAGTGATGTCCTCCATGAGTCATCCTGTTAGTACCAGCACCATTGGAAGATGGCTGCACAACGCAGGACTACATGCACACAGACCGTTACCATGACTGCCCTTAACACCACATCAGCATCGTCAAAGGCTGAGATGGTGTTGTGCCAGACTGTCATGGAGTGACTCAGAATGGGAGCGGGTCATCTTCAGTGACGAGTCCCGCTTTAGTACGTGTGTGGGGGGCCAACGTGGTCAGCACCAAGATGAACAGTTTGTGGTCACGTGTCACACGCCCAGCAGGCCTGGTGTCACTCCACATCCACACTACAGCATTGCAATAACACTTCCTTCTGGGTGCAACTACACAAATATTACCTATAAGAGTAAATAATATAATTAAGGGACACTTACTGGCCTATCGGTAGGCATGTCCACACCCAGTTTAGCCCCTCCCTCTCCAGAGCTAAGTCTGGTGTGTCTCTGAGCCGTCAGCACCGAGGTGGAGTGAAGCACGGCGATGTCGTCCATGTATCGCCGAGACGATTCGGCCAGCGCCCCCTGACCCCACACATGATAAGAGTAATCCCACTGCCTGCCTCCGGGGGGCAGAGCTCCACTTCCTTCGTTCTTCTTCACTGCTTCTCCTTCCACACCAGAAGCAAAGAACTTCTTACTGGCGGTCAGAATGGCCAGATCACAGCCAGACTTCTGACTGTAGGCCTCTGCCGCAGCCAGCAGCGCCAGCCAGCTTTCTTTGTGGTTGTCTGGAATCTCGAGGTCAGAGGACTTGGTGATGGAGGCCATGTTGAAAGCGAGGGGAGGACCAGTTTTCTGTCTGAAATGTGGGCTTCTTTTGAAATGGAGAGATGCTGGTAAGGACGGCGATGCTGAGCAACGCTTAGTGTTGTCTTTCGACGTAGCTTATCTTCGCAATCGCTTACTCTGACTTGCGCATCCCGTGTGATGAATTATCTTTGGTAAATGAGTGCAGCTTGCTTCAGTGTGAAATGCTGATGTGATGGTGTACGAGGCACAAGTGGGTGGCCGTGTCTGCTTGCAGGAGAGAACCAGGGGAGAGACGAGAGGACGACACTCGCTGATGTTGCCTAGAAACCAAAAAAGATACCACATTAGCAGACCATTCTTGTCTGTTCATATCAAATGCCATTCCGCACTCTGATTTGTCTACCTGCAAGTATGTGTGCAATACATGCAATTTACATATTTCTCAAGCATTCTTCTTGGGGATTAATAAAGCACAGCCTGGTAGCTTTTAAGGTAAAAAATTCTGCATGATAAATTGGTTGAGGAAAATTTACCTTGGGGAATACTTTGCCCTGCATGTATCCCTCCACCAGGAATGGATTAAAATAAGTGGATTAAAATAGACTTAAAGGCAAAACCTTTTTACATAACTACCAAAGCCATGTAATCCACACCAAACCACTATAAATGGCTTGTGTTTAGATCTCAAACATTAAATCATGCAGAATTTTGAAAACTCGGTGGACTTCCCCTTCAAGGACATTGTTATAGCTTGGCCCTGTTTTCTTCGTGCACGCGTGCATGCACACAGAGTACAGGGGCTTTGGCTTCATTCCCGGTGCAGAAAACATTCCAAACAACGTTTTAAAACTATTATATTATGACATTTAGGGGTTTTAACCACTTGGCCAAAACTGCAATGCACTGCAATGCAATGCTAGGCTGGGCCCTGGGCTTTGTAGGGTCTCTGCTCCTTCGAAGACCCTGCAGAAAGGTTCTGCTGCTGGAGCCCCATAGCCCCACACAGCCCGTCACACTGTCCAGCAGGGCGGCGACACTCACAGCTTACCACAAACCTGCAGCTCAGTCATCCAAACAAGCTGGAGCTGGCTAGGCTAAGCTAACTGAGCTAGCACATAAATAACTCCACTTGACTTTCGGTAAATACGCTGCGTTTCACGAGAGTGCAATTAATTCGTCGCATATTAAAATAAGGAAAAATGTACTTACACCCTCGATAGCCTCCCGCTTCTGTTTAAAGCGCGAAACTTTCTGGTTTTATGGGTTTATTCCGTCCGTTTGGTCCCCTCTCCCTCTGCCACTCTCTCTCTCCTCCAACAGCCTGACGCACACCCTACGTCACTTCCTCAGCGTGTATACTTTTTTATTATCTATATATTTTCTGTTGTTTTATTTATATTTTAGTGTTTGTAACTAAAACGTGTAAGATTTTTAGGAAATGTATTGTAAAAATAATACAAACAATATGATGATGATGATAATAATACAAATAAAATAAATTCTAGTCTTTTCCGTCGCCACCGAGGCTGTATCGTAAATAAATACCAATGAAAAATTATATGTTATTAATTTAATTAATTTATTAATACGATATATATTTTTATTTATTTAAAATTTAAAATAAGGTCGAACTTTGGAGTAAACACGTCACCACGTGACCAAGCGTGTGACTGATGGGCGGGGCTGTGAACGGCAAGGCGGAAGTGGCGTTGCTGTTGTTTTGGTCGTACGTTTTTAATTGTTTTAAAGGCAGCCGAAGCGCGGAATGGAGCCAGAGAACCGCAAGGTGGGTAAAAAATATCCACATACGCTGAATTTATGACACTCCGAGTTGTGACCTGTTATATTTGCCTGTTAGCTTTTCTCGTTCCACCTTAAGTGGTGTAGCAGTTACATGTAACTGCTGCACCATTTAAGGTGGAACGGCGGAATTCGAACAAGATAGCCTAGTCATGTTAAATCACCTGGTTTGGCTATTAGACTAGAGGTTCAGCGTCTGCCGACACTGTCCGTCATTCAGGTCAGAGTTTTAGAGTCTGGCTCCACTGTTTAGGCCTATAATGTAGATTACAGGATGGACCTGTTTTGATAGAGCTAACGATGGTATTTGGCTGCCCAATAGCATATATAGCTGTTTAGTAGTTTTATATTTACATTTGAATAAATATTAATGTGGATCCCTAGTGATCTACGTGATTTTCATGTCAGTTGACTGGTGAAGTAAAGTTTCTGTCAAACTGTATCTCAGCCATAGCACTTTCCCTCGATGTTGTCACTCACACATGTGAGCATGAGTCATAGGCTACATCACCTTGGACTGAATTCTGAAGGTGCTTTGTGTCTTTGATCACAGCTGATCTTTGAGAAGGAGGGCGTTTATCTTCACACTAACGCAAAAAGGAGCAACCAAGACACGACCATTCCTGGATTCATCCGGATTGTGGAGCGGGTAAGAGACAAACTATCCGGAAAATCTCTACACAGTTTGTCTTAACCGGCACAGAGATGAACGTGTGTTTATGTGCTGTTTAAACTCTTAACAGGATGGAGAGCCAGCGTTGGAGTGGAGCCCTGTTCAGGATGATGGGAAAAACGCTCCCGCCGTCTTCTACGCCAAAAAGGTGGGAAATCCTTTTAAGTATAGGGACATAGGGTCTAGGTTTGGGCTGTCATTGTTAATATTCTAATTATGCAGGATTCGTCTGTTGGCAGAAATAGTGAGGAATAGGTTTTCCCCAGAGCAGTGGTGTGCACTGGTGTGCAGTATCTATAATCATTCAGTGTTTTCACACATGGATTCGCACCTTGCACTTTAAACAGTTGGAACACAGTAACAGCTGTTGTAGTTATCAAGTTCAGCACATAGGAAACAACATATCTGCCACATGCAGACTCCATGTCTACATTCCACTTACCTTTGAAAGACTTTATAACATGAGAGTCCATGAGCTCTGTCACAGAAGATCAGAGCCAATGGCCGTACATATGATATGATATGATATGATATGATATGATATGATATGATATGATATGATATATATATATATATATATATATATATATATATATATATATATATATATATATATATATATATATATATATATATATATATATATATATATATATATAGGCATTTATCTATATGTGGTATATGATATATGTACCCATATATGACTGTATATGACACATGCACTCATTGTCTGTGTATGTTATATACACACTGTAAATATAAGCAATATGTATAATACATTTAATATATATGATATATCTATTCATTTACTGTTGATATATATATATATATATATATATATATATATATATATATATATATATATATATATATATATATATATATATATATTTATACTTGTTTACTGTTTATGTGAAATACTGTTTACTATCCATGCATAGATGCATATTATATATATATATATATATATATATACATTACATTATATGTACACAAATTGCCGGCTCATATGATGTATTCCGTTGTTCTCAGTCAGTGATGAAAATTGGGAAGCCACTCTCTCACTTCTCTGTGCTTCTTCCTGTGTCGCCCTGTTTTACTCTCAAAGGAAGGAGAAGGAGGAGAGGAAGAAACCAAGTTTGACCCAGGATATGAGCCAGACTGGGCCGTTATCAGCACAGTGAAGCAAAACAGAAAGAAGGAGCACACGCCAGTCAGAGAGACAGGTACTGTACACTCAGGGTGTCTTCACACTTGGCCTGCATACCTGAGTCCACACCCAGGACAGATACTGGTCTGGGTGGCGTGGGAGGGGCTTAAAATGACAGGTTTGTTTTCCCACAGCACCTGTTTTATGTGTCACTTCCACTGTCATTGGAATGATGTCATGGATCCTGGAAGGCTAGACACAGACCTTCATTTCCAGACCCAATTCACTAGCAACCAACAGGAGTTGTTGGGATGGAATGAAACTCTATATGTGTGGATGGTATATGTCAGTGAGTACAGTATGACAGTGAAAGGAGAAGTTTACTGGGGACAACTACAACTGAAAGGCTCTAGTTCCCTGTTGGGTCGCCTTTAGACTGGATACAAGATGAGATATGACTAGGAATGAAGCCATACAGGTTTCGTATAGCACCCTGATGTTGCAGCTGGGCCTGTAGGTCCTGCACACTTGTAGGTTACCAAAGCTAGCGTCTCAGCTGGTCCCATAAATGCTCATTTGGCGATAAATCTGTCAACCGGGAAGGTCAAGGAGGTGTTGCTGTCTAGTGGGGACATTCCTGGGAAACCCTTGCCATGTGGGTGAGCATTATCCTGTTATCCTGCTGTGGAATGCCATTTGGAAGCCCTGCCATGAGAAGCAACACGAGTGGCCGGAGGATGTCCTGAACATATCGCTGAGCTGGTAGTGTCCCTCGTATCACTGCTTGCATTGACCGGGCTGTCATATGCGTTGGCTTCCCAGATCATCACACCAGCAGTTGGAGCAGTTTGTCACTCCACAGCAAAGACAGGGTTTAAGACCATATCTAACTAGCTGTAAATATTTTCCCGGTTCAGTTAAAGAGCTCAAAGTAATGTTTAGGCAATTTTGGTATTATACACATTATTACAATAATACCTATTCTATTCATATGCATTGGATTTTTTACAGTTTTAGGAAACTTTTTTTTGTGTCCCCCTCACGCCGGACCCCCAGACAAGAGACCTCATTGTACAATCCCCACTGTTAAAACTCTTTCAGTTACTGATCCTTCTTTGTCTTCTCCATTAGTCAGCATTTAAGGAGAACTCTATCAGCTTTTCAGAATTTCTGCACAGTTGTTTTTGGGCTCCCTGCCCATTTTAAAGGGGAGTACCACAGATCTACATTTCTGCATGGTTGAGTAGTGAACAGAGTGATTGAGAGTGCGGTGGGGGTTGGTGTGAGGTTGTTCAGATATTCTTTACAGTCATGGTGGTGATGGGAACCAGCGGTCTCCATGTTTACAACACACACATAGACATTTTATTTGCTATCTAAACCACCAGCGAAGCTACACATGTCTTCTGAGTGTTATATGGAATGCTGGTGATGGGAGAATCTGGAACACTTGAAAGCAAAACAGGACTATTTTTCCTCACACTGTGCTGCGTTCACCCCTCCATCACGAATGGGCTTCCATCCACCACCACTGGAAACTGTTCTGACTTGTTAACTATGCATAAATGTTCCCCTTTGCCACCATTTAGCCACCAACACGAGCTCCTATTAGTCAGAAATGACCATTTGGCCTACATCAACACAGGCCTTAACAAATGTCCTGTTGCAGGATCCTGCCAGCGCTCACATTTTCAGCACATCCAGGCTTTCGGCTATGCATAGGATATACATCACGGCTATATACAGACGGAACGGATACCAGCTGATCTATGAGTGACCTTTCTACACAAATAAATTTGTTTCCCGGCGTCATATACTACGACTAAGTCACAAAGCACAGGAACTTCAAACTTCCTCATAAGCTTGTAGAGCACGCTGTGGTGTTGCTTCCTAGAGCTACTGCCTGTTTATTACTGGACGGGTACAGATGGCCTCTCAAACGCCTCAGTACAGTGGCCACAAGCCCTGGTTTTGGAGACTCACCTTCCTGCAGGAGTCTACAAGCTCCAGCCACTAAACGTCACACCTGTCTGCTCTAGCAAATTAACTACTGGAGAAAGTCCCTGATTGGATGGACTTGTTTGGTTAGGAGGGGGCAACATGTGGGGCGCAGGTTCGATCTAACCTCTGTAGGACCTTCAGGACGACCAATGCAGCAAACCACAGTACTCTACAGGAAGCACAGGGGGCACCAAAGAAAGAGGGGGCACCAAACAAACAATAAGAAACTCCAGATATTAGATAAATACAAGTCTGTAATGGAATCAGTTATAGAAATGAATTGTAGAGGCAGCGTACCAGTTTTATCTCGTAAGAGCAGCAGCATTAAAAAATAAAGTGCTGATTGGCTTATTGGATGAAGGGCTGACTGGTTAGTGCCATTTTGGTGGGGGCTGTTTGGGAGGTAGCCCTAGGGAGAACATCTCTAGGGAAACCTGCTTATTTACTGATAGTGTTCTCTGCTCTCAGGTCACTGGGGCTCGTTCTCCCTGCCTCTGTCGGAGCTCTACTCGCTGCGCCGTGCCCGCTTCTCTCTGGGCAGGAACTTCATGGTGTTGACCAGTAGAGGGGGTGACCCCCTCCCTCCCCTGCACTTCCACCGAGGGGGCACCAGAGAGCTGCTCAGAGCCATGCAGAGATATATCAGACTTGCTCCGTCAGTAGCTTCTCATTCTCTCTTTCTGTCTCTCTCTCTCTTTTTCTTTTACACTCTTTTACTCCGTTTCTTTTTTCCTCTCTCACTGAAGGTCAAGTTTAGTGCTTTACTGACATGATATAATTAAATTGGTATTCTCTCTCTCTCTTTCTCTTTGTCTCTTTCTCTCTCAGGTCTCCTGTGGATGGCCGCTTGTTTCTGGCCTACCCCCATGACTCCGGCGCCCTCTCTCAGTCGTTTGATGAGCTGCAGCTGTTTGATGACGCCAGTTCAGACCTTGTCTCTGTATGTAGGCGACCCCTGACATGATCGTGTTTCGAACATGCAGCTTGCTTTGTGTCTAAAGTCTTTCTTTGGGTTTCTCATGTATAGAGGTTTATCCAGGACCCCTATGCCACCACATTCGGGGGATTCTCCAAGGTGACAAATTTCTTCAGAGGGGCGCTGAGACCCCCAGAGTCGCCCTTACACTCCCGTGCATCGTCTGATCCCCACGCACCCCACCCAGCCGATGATGAGCCTGGCTTTGAGCTCATAACCTGCGTAAGAATATTTAGAATAACGTAATTTTCCTCAAAATTTGATTAAAATTACATCTTTGATATGCTTCAACTTTATACTATGCTGATAGTATTCTCAAATGTGCCAGCAGGGGGCAGAGTTAGGTCCCCGGCCGAAGGTGACCAGGGGACAGCCTCTGGATAACTGGGAGCAGTTTCTGGATTCAGAGGGGCGTGTCACAGATCCACAGAAAGTCAAAGAGCTGGTGTTCAGAGGGGTGCGTCAATAATTTTACTTGTTAGCATGGTTTAGCAATTGTCCTTTAAAATGTTCCTATGATCCACAAGGTCATTCTGACAGACTGTAATACACTAAAGGAAGTGTAGGGGGCGATATGACCCACACAGTCATTCTGACAGACTGTAATATATTACAGGAAGTGTACGAGGTGATATGACTTCTAGTTTTTATTTAATAAGGCCTTTATAATGTTCATATGACAGTTTTGTTGTGTGTAATGATTTGTGTTCTTCCTCTAGGGCATCATACCTTCTCTACGGAAGGAGGTATGGAAATTTCTTCTGGGATTTTATCCCTGGAACAGCACAGCCAAAGAGAGAGAGGATATTATTAGAGTCAAAACGTAAGTGGGTTTCGCAAACATGCAATGTGTTGCAAGCTGTGTTTACAGCTGTTGGACTGAGTTCTGAATGCACTTAACGGTTGTGAATTTGTCTCCTCTGTAGAGATGAGTACTTCAGGATGAAGGTTCAGTGGAAATCAGTCAGTGAAGAACAAGAGATGAGAAACTCCCTCCTTAGAGGATACCGCAGCCTCATTGGTCAGTTCAGCTGCTTGCCAAATCGCTGTATTACGTAGCTTGTCAGTAAAGTCCTCAAAATGTCATAGCCAGTTAGTATTTTTTGGTCTGTTTATAGTCATTTCCCAGAAACGTTAAGTCTTTAAAGTGATAGTTCAGTGAAGAATGTAAACAGTTTTCCTCCCTTATTTCCCGCAATGTAATGCAGACCATAACAGAGAAACATTGGGAGGTATTACTGTAATGAGGTGTATAAATGACAATATATCAAAATGATGATGTGCCACATCTGAAATTCCACATCTGAAGAGCTATATAAACACATTCCACACATTTATATTTTAGAGCGGTCACTGAGTAGTGGTATGGGAGCTCGGTGATACATGGCGGTAGAAAGAGGGGGGAAATCAGAGTTTAGTACGTCTAGTCATGATGGCAGCTCAGTGGTGACTAAGAGTTCCGCACACATCGCAGAACATGTTCAGCTTTCAATATAACACCAGCCATTCAGCCATGGACTCACAGATATCATTTTAGCTTCAGTTAGCTAGAATCGAGCCTAAACTGTGCTGTGTACCACTTTAGGCTTGTTAAGTAAGCTCTTGGTAGCTTAGCCAAAATTCTACAGTGTCAAACAGCAGATTTAGCTTTTATTCCCACAGTCACTCGATGCTGGACTCTCAGATATCCTCTAAACGGGTGTTAATTTAGCTTTAGCTAGCTAAAACTGAGCCTAAGCTGTGCTGTGTAGCACTTTGGGCCTGCTAACTAAGCTCTTGTTAGCTTATCCACAATGCTACAGTACCAAACACCGCAGAACACGTTCAGCTTTCACTCCAACAGCAGCCATTCAGCCTTGGACTCACAGATATCCTGTAAACTCTGTCATGTTAGCTTCAGTTAGCTAAAACCATGCCTAAGCTGTGCTGTGTACCACTTTAGGCCTGTTAACTAAGCTCTTGTTAGCTTGGCCAAAATTCTACAGTACCAAACACTACACAGGTTTAGCTTTTATTCTAACACCAGTCACTCGACCCTGGACTCTCAGATATCCTCTAGACGGGGTAATTTTAGTTTTATTTAGCTGAAAGTTAGCCTGCCCCGTGCTGTGTAGCATATTTGGCCTGCTAGCTAAGCTCTCATTAGCTCGTGCTACAGTACCAAACACCACAGAACAGGTTTCAGACTCCTACATCTCGTTTTTATTCTCCCAAACATTCGTTTTTGATTATCTACACTTGCGTTAGCATCAGCAGCTCAACTTCCATCCCTTTGAACCATGTAAACTTGTGCTGATGCTTTAGTTAGAGCGAGAATCCTGCATGTTTTGTGTTAAGCAGAGCTGTTTAGAGCTGTGAAGCTAATGCTAACCCCTCTCTTCTAGTTACCAACACTGTTTAACATTTATTAATAGTTATGCGGGTCCTTTGTAAGAAACCCTAAAGTGGCCATGGTGGTTATTTTTTTTATAAGGCGTGGCCTCAAATGATCTATTATATATAGAAACCACAAGTTATGAGAAATTTGACTCATGGCCTTAAAATTGTAGTGTATGGTCTCAATATAGTAATTTTTGGCTTTCATATACGCATTTTGGCCTTCATATTGATAATTGTGGCCACTATATATTAATGTGTGGCCTCCATATAGAGTTTACTGAACAGCTCCACATGGTTCAAGATAAATCAGTGATGTTTTAGACATGAAGTTAGCTCATGCTACCATATTATTTGTTAGCTTTATTAGCCTTGCAGTTCCAGTGCAAAAGTATAGAAGCAATTCGTTAGACACCGCACATGATCTGGCTAAGCAGCTGCTTTAGGGGTAAGAAGGAAAACGATAGATTTGAATTTTGGCCTTTGGCCTGAAACTGGAGCAGAGCAAATATATGGACTGGTATGTCAGGTTTGGTTGCTCCCCATGTTGTCATGTTTGATATATCCCTGTGTTCTGATTGTACAGAGCGAGACGTGAATCGAACAGACAGACAGAACCCCTTCTTCTCTGGGAATGAAAACCCGGGTCTGAAGCTACTCCACGATGTGCTAATGACCTACTGCATGTACAACTTCGACCTGGGTAGGCTGGTTGTCCATGCACTGCAGCTACACCACTCGTCCACTAAGTGGCACTGTTTCAGCATTTATCCCTGTCTCCTTCTGTGTAGGTTATGTCCAGGGCATGAGTGACCTCCTGGCCCCGCTTCTCTTCGTCACCCAGAATGAAGTGGAGTCCTTCTGGTGTTTGACCGGCTTTATGGAGCTAGTGGTCAGTCAGACACAGTTTGGCTGTTTAATAATGATCTGATTTGACCTGATAATTGAACCCTGAGCTGCTGGCTTGCTAGATATGCCTAGTACAATCAGATACACCTGCTATAGCTGCACTTTGAACGCTGAAGTCTTTTAATAAACTAGTTTAGTTACGGGTTTCTCTTTTTGTCTCTCTGTGCAGCACCAGAACTTTGAGGAGTCCCAGGAGGCCATGAAGCAGCAGCTGCTCCAGCTTAGCCTCTTACTGAAGGCACTCGATCCAGAACTCTGTGACTATCTAGGTAAAACATAGATATATAAATACATTCACTCAGCTTCCACAGTAGCTACCTTCATGTTTTCCACCCAGGTCAGTTATGATTCTCCAATTTATTAGGTCCCCCACCTTGTATCTACACTCACTGTCAATTTTATCAGCTCCACTGTACACATAAGAGCACTGTAGTCCATCTGTTTCTCTGTATACTTTATTATTCTGTTCTTCAATGGTCAGGACCCCCACAGGACCACCACAGAGCAGGTATTATGTGGGGGGTGGATCATTCTCAGCACTGCAGTGACACTGACGTGGTGGAGGTGTGTTAGTGTGTGGTGTACTGGTGTGAGTGGATCAGACACAGCAGTGCTGTAGTGTTTAAACACTGTGTCCACTCACTGGCCGCTCTTTTAGACACTCCTACCTTGCCAGTCCACCTTGAAGATGTATCTCTCATCTGCTAACCTAGCAAGCATAGTGAATCTGAATGTCTGTCGTCTGTTTGTCCATCCGCCTCTCCGTTTGTTGTTGATTTGTGTTTGCTTCTTTCTCCCGATGTGGTCACATCCAGTTCCACCCATTCGCTTGACCTCCCTCAGTCACACCCTACTACCATGATTATGCGGGTAAAGGCTAGCACAGGCTGCATCATGAAAAGCCAGCCACTACCACTTTTAGAGCTGCTGCCAATGCACCGTCTTTGGACAGCTCAACATGCTCGGGGAGAACCCTAACTGCCACTTCTCGGTGCTCTTGCACACCGAGCCACAGTTACACCATTCTGGAGTAGGGTGGCCAGTCCAGCCCCCAGTCCGGCACAGTCCCTGGACATCCTGTTTTTTTCGGGATGAACTATTTAAAATGTTCACTCGCCAACAATATTATGTGTTGTTGCCTCACGTTTACCAAGATCATGTGACATTGTGGCTCGCCTACTAACTAACCACAGACCAGCCCTTTAAATGCTAGTCAGTTAGTAAGCTCCGTCTGACTCACAAATGTCATCCATTCCATCTAATTAGGTGAGTAAAGCATCATGTATGTGTGATATAGGTTAGGTTATGATTTTAATTCTGTTCTAGTACTGTCCCCGCCCTCCCCTCTTTGTGATGTCCACGTTTTGGGCGTGGGATGTCCTCCTTTTTAGGGTTATGAAAGTGGCCACCCTACCCGTCACTACTCGGGGGCCCGTCACTCGATTTGTTGGCTGGTTTGTTTGTTAGTGTGTACCATGCTAGCATTCAGTGACTGTCCAGCTTTAAGGTGAACAAGGACCTCCTTTAAGACGTCTAAATATAAAAGCTGGGTATTGTTTTGGGTGTGTGAACACGCTGTCTACAACACCACCTGTAAGTCTGTTTCCTGCCGTGTTCTGTTCAGACTCTGTGGTGTAGCTGGGACTGTCAGTCATGTGCGCTCATCAGAATATTAGGCCACGGCCAGACAGTTACCAGATTGATGTGATCAGCTGTTGGATGATATTCCTTTCTGGTGTTTCTGTTTTAGTATCATCTCTTCGTTAACCCAGGCTCCTGCTCTGCTGCCTGAACTGAGTTTGACCCTGTATTCCCTGGTTGTGTTAGTGTAAACCTCTAGCTGTTGTCTTGTCTGTGTGACAGATTCTCAGGACAGCGGCTCTCTGTGTTTCTGCTTCCGCTGGCTGCTCATCTGGTACAAGCGAGAGTTCTCCTTCGAGGACATCCTGAACCTCTGGGAGGTAGGGCACAATGCACACAGTGACCACACCGTGGC
>JAMWET010007010.1:1295000-1350000 GCA_024036415.1 Prochilodus magdalenae
GTCCAATGAAAAACATGTATCTCCATTTTTGTCCATTTTGGCTTTTATGCATCATTTGAAAACGGCTACTGCTGTTTACACTTTGTGAGATTTGCATGATGAACGGACAAGCTGAAATGGCCCAGAAGTGCTCGGAAGGACGTCTGGTTCCATTGACTTACATTAAAATTGAATGAGGTTTTTGGCCTCTCCTGTAAAGTTGCCATTCTGGAGATACTTGTTTTTCTTTGGACAGTGACGATATTCTTATTACAAGTTTACATCATCTCACAATCGGAAATATGAGATGGATCAACTACATATAAGGTCATTTTAATTACAGCAGTTTAACTAGTGAGGTCAAAGTTCACCTAGAATAGCTCAATTAAACGCTAGAACAATACAAGTGTTCTACACAGACTGAGAGAATGGCTTAGATAAGTTCCCCTCTCTGGAATTAGTATTCCTGTTTTACTATATATAAATTATATATAGAATAAAAAATAATTAGCCTAATTTGACATACTATTAATGATAGAAGTTTATATGATTGACAGTAATAAACATACATATATAGTGATTTGTTTAAATAAGCTCACTAGACAAAATATGAATCCCCTGTGACTGAACCAGACCTAATAGCATATAGCACCTCCACCAGCACCAATAACAGCTGTGACTGGATTGAGCATGGACTGGACAAGTTTCTGGATGTAGGCCACATCAACGTTCAGACACTCTAGCATCAAAGAATTGTGTAGTTGGACCAGATTTGGTGGATGCCTTCCCTGGCACAATTCCGAGGAGAATTCCCTGTAGACTGGGATTTTAGCCACTGCTGGTAGACCCGTATAAGTGTACGCTTCTATACACCTGCAGATTCAGCTACTTCCCTCACACTATGGCCCAAATGCAGTCACTCCTTTTAGCCAGTCATGAACATCTGCTTTGGAGCCATTTACCACACATGGAACGAGACATTCCCTGCACTGTAGCACCTCTGCTCAATCTATGGATCCCATCACTCACACCCCACAGGGATTCATAGCACCATCATCCTAAACTTACATCCACCCTAAAGAGACCCTGGAAGATGGCTCAGTTTTTGTCCTGGAAGCTTATTTGGTTTGTTTGTAACAGGTGTCCAGTTCTTTTACTGAGCTGAAATGCCCTACAGACGCAGCAGACGGAGATCAGATGGAGAGTCCTCCTTTAAACAGCTGCAGGACAAGCTAAGGTGTAAAGTGAAATGTAAAGATATCACGCACATGTATTTAACAGTGATGGGCTAAATTATATGGGATGTGTAGGTGAAAGGTTACGGACTCATTCCGAAGTGACATGAAGTGGTGGAAGCAGGAAGAGTTGAGAGGTGCTGTGACAGAGCGAATGCTGTACTTTCTGAAACTATATTTTCATAGGACGGGCAGAGTAAATACAAATTATTATTATTATTATTATTATTATTATTAGTGAGAGTGATTAAAGTCTGAGAGGAGAGAGTGAGTTTGCCGTTGTGTGCTCTGAGTTAGATTACAGCTGATGTGTTACTGCTTTATCTGAAGTGTTAAGATTGTTTGTATGTGATGAGTGAAAGATGGTTGCGGCTACATGTTAGCATTATGCAAGTGAGATCATGCTAACCAGCCCTCACTACTAGCTTCTACTTGACCATGTTTGTGTGCTCCATGCTCCTTTTGAAACTTTCCAGAATTTCTGCATGGCTAAGATAGAAACAGAGAGATTCAGAGTGGGCGAGAGAGTTCAGGTGTTCTTTACAGTGGTGGTGCTGATGAGAACCAGGGGTCTCTGTGAAAAGCTCGAAACCTGAGGAAGCCTGGTTTTCCATAGAGTGGCCTGCGTGTGTATCCCTCTAGGGGGGACGTCCAGTTCCATTTACCACCACTGTGAAGTATTTGACATTTGAATTAATCTGAACAATATCGTAACCATGGAATTCTGAGACGTGGTTGAGTTGCCCTTTGATGTTTAATGTAGTTGATGTTAAACAGCTAATTGTGTGTCTTACTCTCAGTCAGTGAACGGTCTGACACTATCGTCATGTAGCATGTACATTCTGTACTGTACTCTCTCTCTCTCTCTCTCTCTCTCTCTCTCTCTCTCTCTCTCTCTCTCTCTCTCTCTCTCTCTCTCTCTCTCTCTCTCTCTCTCTCTCTCTCTCTCTCTCTCTCTCTCTCTCTCTCTCTCTCATAGGATTTAAAGGGTTATATACCTGCAGGTTACACATGCAACTGCTACATAACAGTACTGTACTATACAGGCCTTTTCTAGATGTGCATGATAACAAATATGATTATATATATTTTGTTTGTTGTTTGTTTGTTTGCGTATATGTGCATTATTTTAATTATCCTATCTGAAATAAACTGTATGAGGTCACTGTTTGGTTTTTGGTCTGTTGTAAAGTAATACTGTGCCCCCCATCTCTCTCTCGCTTTCTCTCTCTTTCTCACCCTCTCTCTCACTCTCTCTCTCTCTCGCTCTCTCTCTCTCTCTCTGGGCCTCTCTTCAATCTGTTGCTCGTTTACAGCCTCATAAATAATTAAGTGAGTTTCTGGCTGACTGCACGTCGCGCTGTCTGCCCTTTTCACCGCCAAGAGATCCCCATCAGATAAAGCCTCATTATTAGCCATTAGCCTGCGGATTACATTAAGCCTTACAACTGGCTTAAAGGGGAATTCCACCCGGGGGTTTCAGAATTTCACAGTTATTACTTTGTTAAGATGTAAACAGACACGGTCAGAGTGGTTTGGTGTGAAACGCTCCATTCTAGAGAACCATACTGAGGCAGAACTGGTCACAGTGATGGTGAAGGTAACCGGATAAAAAGCTCAGTCACAGAAAGTTACTACATGAGATGGATATGAATACGCTGCCTGATATCTGAGACGCTGTTTATGATAGTTTGGAGAAGATTTCAGCCTAAAAGTCTATTTATGGTGGAGGGATACATGCAGCAGGGTGCTGTGAGGTAAAATAGTCTTTTTATATAATATAAACTTTTTATTTTCAGGTTCTCCAGATTTTTCATCAGCATTCCATAT
Organism: Prochilodus magdalenae; assembly: GCA_024036415.1. Lineage (NCBI taxonomy): Eukaryota > Metazoa > Chordata > Actinopteri > Characiformes > Prochilodontidae > Prochilodus > Prochilodus magdalenae. The sequence goes on from JAMWET010007010.1 coordinate 1,298,045, forward strand.
AAACACTCAGAAGGCATGTGAAGGTTCGTTGGTGGTTTAGATAGTAAATAAAGTACCTGTGTGTGTTGTAGACACTGGGAACCCTGGGTACCATTACCACCACCACCCACTACACTGATTATCTGTTGCACTTTTGACAGTGAGGTCCGTTTTTATGGGGCTTCATACCTAAAACTGCCCCAAACCGCTCCTTATAGAGTAGGTACAGTCATAGGTCAAAGGGCACATTGTTAATTTTCTTAGTAAGAACTAAGCAGGTTTCCGAGCAGGTTTCCTCTTTGACTTCGGTTATTCGGGCCCCAAAAAGGGTCACGGTTCTTTCCACTCCAAACCCCTTGTTAACACGCCCTGGTTGAAGCCTCCTCATTAGCCAGCTGCCTCCAACATAGCTAGCTTTAGCCTTGCCTTTTCTGACTGACAAGCCTGACATCCAAAACCAGAACATGTGGGGCAGTGCTCACCAAGTCATGAAAATTTGGAAGCTCCATGCTTGCATAGTTTTTGGCACAAGCACACTTGCACCACCTTCAACATGTCAAGTATGAACCCAGCTTCAGACGGTCAAGGGCACTGGCTTGGAGACCCAGGTGGCAAGTGGTGACTGTGCAACTACAAGTGGGACCACTGGTGTTTCCCACACCACTCGATCGCAGCATGAGCCGCCTAAAAGCAGGTTTGGTGCCATTCGCTCGATTCCGGGCTGGAGTATCTGGGGTCCTTGCATGTTCGTATGTTCACTCTGGGTTTCCTTCTGGGTGCTCCATTTTTCTTCCCACAGTCTGAACACATGCAGTCAGGTGAACTGGAGATGCTAAATTGCCCCCCTAGGTGTGAATCTGTATGTCTGCAGCCTGTTTCCCGCTTTCCACCAGCGTTCAGCACCCCACAATGACCCATAAGGATTAAACTGTATGTCAGATATAGGAGCGGGCTGGGATGTCTACCATGGTAGACTTGGCAGACAGGAGCAAGACGAATCCTAGCTAATCTGAAATGTGCTCCTTTAGTTTTGGCTCTTTAAGGCTAATGTAGCTAACATGTAATAAGAGCTTATAGCCCACCAATCAGCACGGCATAAGCTTTGGGATGTTTGATGTTGGTGGTAACAAGCTTCTTTTCCATGTTAGCCACCAGTAATGACCAACTACAGACACTGAACATGTCTTGGCTGATGGACTACATTTGGGCTGGGCTGGGCCGGGGTGGGGGGGCAGTGGTCTTGTGGGACAAACCCCCCTGTAAAGCACCCTGTGTGTGTCTGTCTCACCATCTTCACAAATACAAACACAGCAGGTGTCAGGATGGGGTTAAAGAAGCAGGGTAAATGGGGTCACTGTTCCCCACTATCCCACCAAATGAGGCGAGAAATGAGGGGCGGAGAGCCACGCCCCTCCCTCCACAACCTCCCCTCACACACACATTGCTCTTTCTACTGTCTCTCTGTTGTTTTGAATACAGCTGCCACACATGAATTTATTACGCCACTTAAACAGCACGGCGATCTGTCGCTCTCATTCTGACCCCCCTCCAGCATACTCACCCCCTCCCCCTTTCACCACTTGACCTGACTTTGCTTCACTAGAAGAGAGAAAGAAAGAGAGAGAGAAAAAACACATTAGCTATTCATTTAAACTCAATCTGCTTTCAGGCCGCGAAGCTGCTTAAACAGCTCTTATGTAAAGTGACTGAAGTGACTGAAGCTCCGAAGTGTGTTAGTCAGGAAGTAAATCAGGTCAGGAAGACTTTCAGACACTCGGTTCTTCACCACACAAACACACACGCAAACACACACACACATACATACATACATACATACACACACACATACATACATACAAACACACTTACACACACACACACACACACACATACATACATACAAACACACTTACACACACATACATACATACATAAATACATACACACTCTCTCACACACACACACATACATACAAACACACACACACACACATACATACATACAAACACACTTACACACACACACACACACACACACATACATAAATACATACACACTCTCTCACACACACACACATACATACAAACACACTCTCACACACACACACACATACACACACACACATACAGTTGAAACCAAAAGTTTACATACACTACATAAAAAGACACATATGCATTTTTTTCTCACTGTCTGACATGAAATCAGAATAAACTTTTCCCTTTTTAGGTCAGTTAGGATTACCACAATTATTTCTATTTGCTAAATGTTAGAATAATGAGAGTGGAATTTTTTTTAAGGCAATTTTTATTACTTTCTTCAAGCTCAAAAGTTTAAATACATTTCATTAGTATTTGGTACTATTGGTAACTGTATGACTTGGGTCAAACGTTTTGGATATCCTTCCACAAGCTTTTCACAATAGTTGGCAGGAATTTTGGCCCATTCCTCCTGACAGAACTGGTGTAACTGAGCCATGTTTGTAGGCCGCCTTGCTCGCACATGCCGTTTCAGCTTCGCCCATAAATTTTCAATAGGATTGAGATCAGGGCTTTGTGATGGCCACTCCAAAACATTAACTTTATCCTTAAGCCACTTTGTAACCAGTTTGGCAGTATGCTTTGGGTCATTGTCCATTTGGAAGATCCATTTGCGCCCAAGCTTTAACTTCCTGGCTGATGTCTTGAGATGTTGCTTCAGTATTTCCACATAATGTTGTTTCCTCATGCTGCCATCTATTTTGTGAAGTGCACCAGTCCCTCCTGCAGCAAAACAACCCCACAACATGATGCTGCCACCCCCGTGTTTCACAGTTGGGATGGTGTTCTTAGGTTTGCAAGCTTCCCCCTTTTTCCTCCCAACGTAACGATGGTCATTATGGCCAAACAGTTCAATTTTGGTTTCGTCAGACCACATGACATGTCTTCAAAAATTAAGGTCTTTTTCCCTGTGTGCATTTGCAAACATTAATCTGGCTTTTTTATGTTTCGTTTGGAGTAATGGCTTTTTCCTGGCAGAGTGGCCTTTCAGCCCATGTCGATACAGAACTCGTTTCACTGTGGATAATGATACACTCTTACCAGCTTCAGCCATCATGTTCACAAGGTCTTTTGCTTTTGCTCTTGGGTTGATATGCACACTTCGAACCAAAGCACTCATCTCTGGGACACAGAACCTTTTTCCTTCCTGAGCGGTATGATGGCTGGACATTACCATCTTTTTTGTACTTGCGTATAATTGTTTGTACAGATGAACGAGGCACCTTCAGGCATCTGGAAATTGCACCCAAGGATGAACCAGACTTGTGCAAGTCCACAATTCTCTAAATTTCCAGTCCAAATTTCCTGATATCTTGGCTGATTTCTTTCGACTTTCCCATGATGTTCCTCAAAGAAGCAGCGTGTTTCAGGTGTGCCTTAAAATACACCCACAGGTGTGTCTTTAATTAACTCAGATGTTGCCAATAAACCTATAAGTAGCTTGCAAAGACATGACATCATCATATGGGCTGTCCCAAACTGTTTAAAGGCATAGTAATCTTAGTGTATTTAAACTTTTGAGCTTGAAGAAAGTAATACAAATTGCCTTAAAAAAATTCCTCTCTCATTATTCTAACATTTAGCAAATAGAAATAATTGTGGTAATCCTAACTGACCTAAAAAGGGAAAAGTTTATTCTGATTTCATGTCAGACAGTGAGAAAAAAATGCATATGTGTCTTTTTATATAGTGTATGTAAACTTTTGGTTTCAACTGTACATACATACACACTCTCTCTCACACACACACACATACATACACACTCTCTCTCACACACACACACACACACACACACACACACACATACATACACACTCTCTCACACACACACACACACACACACACACACACACACACACACACACATACATACACACTCTCTCTCACACACACACACACATACATACATACACACACACACACACACATACATACACACTCTCTCTCACACACACACACACATACATACATACTCTCACACACACACACACACACACACACATACATACACACTCTCTCTCACACACACACACACACACACACACACACATACATACACACTCTCTCTCACACACACACACACACACACACACACATACATACACACACACTCTCACACACACACACACACACATACATACACACTCTCACACACACACACACACACACACACACACATACATACACACTCTCTCACACACATACATACATATATACATATATATATATATATATATATATATATATATATATATATATATATGTGTGTGTGTGTGTGTGTGTGTGTGTGTGTGTGTGTGTGTGTGTGTGTGTGTGTGTGTGTGTGTTTGTGTATATACACACGTATATACACACTCTCACACATACACATGTATATACACACAAGGCCTCCATGATCTAAATGATGTCTGCTGGTAAAAGGGTTTCCACTGGCTCACAGGATGCTGGCGGTTGATGTTGACACACAGTGTTTATATGCCATATATAAATAAGTCCCCTGTGACTGAAACATGCCCTATAGCTTGTCATTTTGTTTTGATGCCAGCTTTTCACACCCCTGGCATTCTCTCAGTCAGCTTTGTGAGGTAATAATAATAATATTAATAAGTTTACACTAATAGGTTACACTTCTATAACACCTATTTTATAGTAAACAAAAGCATTCAGAGAAACAATAAGCTTTAAACTGGGCTTTAAAGATGGAAAGAGAGGGAGAGGAGCAAATGGATGAAGGTAGGGTGTGTGGAGGAGGAGTGACCCATAGAAACCTGCCATCCATAGAGTAAAAGCCTGAACCTAGGGACAGCCAGGGTTATACTGGAGTCAGAAGACCCTAGCCTAGCGTGATGGAGCACAATGATGTAGAAGAGGAAAGAGAGATAGGAGGGATCAAGCCCACGTAAGGCTTTCAAGGTCAGCAGCAGGATGGGGGTCATATGTGCAGATGGGTACTTGGACTGGGTAAACTATAGAACAGAGAACTGCAGTAGCCTTATCTAGATGTAATGAAAGCATGAACCAGATCTCCGCACCTGCAGAGGTAAGCAGAGGGCGGAGCCTAGCAAAGCGAGGATGGGCACCAGAATGGGCTGACTTGGTACCCACAATCACCTGGAATGGTTTTCCCAGTGGTGCCGAACCCCAAATCTTCTCAGCTGGGCTTATTGGGTCACAATGAGAGAAACTCGACACTCTACTGATACCATGTACTAGATACCATGTACTACTCAATTCATGAGGGGGAGATTCAGAACCAAGCTCCATTCCTTCCTGAAATTGTCCCACAGTGTAAAGACCAGCTGGTGGAAAACAAATACAAAATCGTCAGGATGACAGTGACGGCATGTAGATGAATGAATACATGAATTCATTATGAATAATTAGGCCCTCATTAAGTGCCATAATTAGCCCTTGGCTGTAAGTGTCCTCCGACACTGTGGCCCCCTAATGAAGCATATGCTGCGTTTAAACACAAAGGGAATGATCCTGCAGTTAGTGTGGTGAGAGTGTGGGCCTGTGGGGGTGTAGAAAAGGCCTCTGGAGTATAAATCAGTACAGGATATGTGTCTTGGATACGTGGAGAAAAAACACACCCGCTCATATTTCACTCAGGCCGACTGGCCACCTGTAGGAGCAGGGATCTCAAAGCACGACCCTACAGGGCCCTCTGAGAAACAGCGTGTGCAGCAGAAGGCTGGCCGCTGGTGTCTGACACTGATTTGTAAAGGCAGACAATACGGCTCATTGACCCGCCCCGCTCCACTGTCTGTTACTCACACCTCAGCCGGCCCCTCCACGGCCCTTAAACACCACACCAGATTGCCGCGGGCCGAGGAAGGGGCTGCGTGTGGAGGACAGAATGGTAATGGGATACTTGTTGCTTTGACAATGAGATTCCAGGGAAAGAAGAGCCCGGTGGGGGAGGGGGGGCAAGGTGGCACGTGAGCGAGAATGACTTTACCACTGAAAACAAAAGTCCTCCACGGTTTTATTCTCCTCACCGTCAGATCATATGGCCAGAAACCTCCTCCATCTGCTGCTGCTACCTAAACCCGCACACTTACGTATGGCCTCTGATGTGTGATTGAGTCACAAACTAATTGTTTCTGGGGGAAACTTGCATCCTTGTCACCCCTAGTGGGGGGAGGGAGTGTTGTGGAGGGGGCGGGGTCCTCTTATCATTTAGAAGCTTCAAAATCTGGAAACCCAAAGTTTCTGTTTGCTTCAGAGTGATTGAGAGTAGAGGGTTTGGTGTGAGGTGTAAACAGAGTGATTGAGAGTACAGGGTTTGGTGTGAGGTGTAAACAGAGTGATTGAGTGTAGAGGGTTTGGTGTGAGGTGTAAACAGAGTGATTGAGAGAGTACAGGGTTTGGTGTGAGGTGTAAACAGAGTGAGTGAGAGTAGAGGGTTTGGTGTGAGGTGTAAACAGAGTGATTGAGAGTAGAGGGTTTGGTGTGAGGTGTAAACAGAGTGATTGAGAGTAAAGGGTTTGGTGTGAGGTGTAAACAGAGTGATTGAGAGTAGAGGGTTTGGTGTGAGGTGTAAACAGAGTGATTGAGAGTGGGTTTGGTGTGAGGTGTAAACAGAGTGATTGTGAGTGATTGAGAGTAGAGGGTTTGGTGTGAGGTGTAAACAGAGTGATTGAGTGTAGAGGGTTTGGTGTGAGGTGTAAACAGAGTGATTGAGAGTAGAGGGTTTGGTGTGAGGTGTAAACAGAGTGACTGAGAGTAGAGGGTTTGGTGTGAGGTGTAAACAGAGTGATTGAGAGTAGAGGGTTTGGTGTGAGGTGTAAACAGATTGACTGAGAGTAGAGGGTTTGGTGTGAGGTGTAAACAGAGCGATTGAGAGTAGAGGGTTTGGTGTGAGGTGTAAACAGAGTGACTGAGAGTAGAGGGTTTGGTGTGAGGTGTAAACAGAGCGATTGAGAGTAGAGGGTTTGGTGTGAGGTGTAAACAGAGTGATTGAGTGTAGAGGGTTTAGTGTGAGGTGTAAACAGAGTGGTTGAGAGTAGAGGGTTTGGTGTGAGGTGTAAACAGAGTGATTGAGAGTAGAGGGTTTGGTGTGAGGTGTAAACAGAGTGATTGAGAGTAGAGGGTTTGGTGTGAGGTGTAAACAGAGTGATTGAGAGTAGAGGGTTTGGTGTGAGGTGTAAACAGAGCAATTGAGAGTAGAGGGTTTGGTGTGAGGTGTAAACAGAGTGATTGAGTGTAGAGGGTTTGGTGTGAGGTGTAAACAGAGTGATTGAGAGTAGAGGGTTTGGTGTGAGGTGTAAACAGAGTGGTTGAGAGTAGAGGGTTTGGTGTGAGGTGTAAACAGAGTGATTGAGAGTAGAGGGTTTGGTGTGAGGTGTAAACAGAGTGATTGAGAGTAGAGGGTTTGGTGTGAGGTGTAAACAGAGCAATTGAGAGTAGAGGGTTTGGTGTGAGGTGTAAACAGAGTGACTGAGTGTAGAGGGTTTGGTGTGAGGTGTAAACAGAGTGATTGAGAGTAGAGGGTTTGGTGTGAGGTGTAAACAGAGTGATTGAGAGTAGAGGGTTTGGTGTGAGGTGTAAACAGAGTGATTGAGAGTAGAGGGTTTGGTGTGAGGTGTAAACAGAGTGATTGAGAGTAGAGGGTTTGGTGTGAGGTGTAAACAGAGTGATTGAGAGTAGAGGGTTTGGTGTGAGGTGTAAACAGAGTGATTGAGAGTAGAGGGTTTGGTGTGAGGTGTAAACAGAGTGATTGAGAGTAGAGGGTGAGGTTCTTTACAGTGGTGGTGATGGGAACCAGGGTTCTCCATTTCTACAACACACATATAGACACTTTATACACCATCTAAACCACCAGTGAATCTACATGTGTTCTCCGAGTGTTATACACTGTACACACTACAGACACGCTATATGGACCCATTTCTATCTATATATTTAATGTGACTTAATTATTGACCAATGTTTGTTGCTGCACCTTATTACCTGTACATACATCTTGTAGCGACAGCCAACATCACGGTAATTCATGCACTCTGACTGCCTGTACCCTCAGTATTTGACTGCAAAAGGATCAGTATCTGTGTAGCTCACTGTGTATCTTATCGTATATGGAATGTTCATGATGGGAAAACCTGGAAACTCTAGTAATAAGTTTGGGGGACTATTTTATTGCCACACAGTGCCCTGCAGCATGTATCCCTCCACCATGAATGGAGTTTAAGTCTGAAATCTTCTCCAAACTATCATAAACAGTGTCTCAGACATCAGGCAGCGTATTCATAACCATCTCATGTAGTGACTTTCTGTGAGGGAGCTTTCAGAGGGGGATGTCTAGTTACCTTCACCACCACTGTGAACAGCTCTGGCTTGGTACGCTTCTGTAGCGTGGAGCATTTCACACCAAATCACTTCATATGTGGAATTACATTTCCTGCTACAGCTACTTGTCATCCAATTTGCCCCGCCCATTCTCACAGAGGAGTATTTCATTTGGAGTTAGGTTTAGACCACAGCGTACAGTATTGGTAAATTGTGATTGGAAGTTTTACATGAACCATATTTGCCAGATGCTCTTATCCAGAGCGACTTCTAATTTGATCATCTCTTACACAGGTAGGCGAAGGTGGTGTTGCCCATGGACGTTCCTCATTAAATGTTTGCACGTTGTAAACAGCAGGTGCTCTGTTGAAATAACGCATAAAAGTCAAAATAGACAAAAATGGAGATACATGTTTTACTCTGGATGTATATACAGTGATGATATACATACCGAAATTAAAAATGTTCATCCATTCAGTCTATAGAGGTTCACTTGAATGCTAAGCCACCTCTTTTCACACATATCCAAACCCTGACCTTCAGGGATTCAGTCAATCAGTCAATCAAACCCGGACCCTCGGACTTCAGGAGCCGCTGGTGCTGGAGGTTCTGTTCTGAGTCTGTGGTCAGCGTGCTACGCAGTCTGTTCACCTGGGTTTTAGGGTAGCCGGGTCACGTACTTTTATATACACACTAATGTTACAGTGTTCATGGATTCAAGCCAGTTGAACCTGAACACACCTCGCGTTCAGGATCACTGCCTGGCCTGTGAGGCCTCATGGAACCGCCACACTCAGCACTTCCCCAAATGTTGTCCTCTCATGAAATATACATTAATCCGTTTAGAGCTGTAGTCACTTTCCTCTGTGTGTGTCAACAAACAGCCCTCATTATTCATTCCCATTGTCAGAGTTTGGAGATGACCTCTCTCTCTCGCTCTCTCTCTCTTTTCTTTTCTCACTGTCAGTGACAAGCTGTTGCTAGGTCCCTCTGGACCACTCCCTCTCTTGTCTGAGCTCTCTCTCCTGCCTCTCTCTCTCTGTGTGTGTGTCTCTCTCTCTCTCCCCTTCTCTCTTTTTCTCTCTCCCCTCCCTCCCTCCCTCCCTCTCCACCTGTTGACTCCATTGTTGAGCCGGTGGCATTGTGCCTTCTTATTCTTTACCTCTGCTCACTTTACACACCCCTCTTTTATCCCTCACTGTCTCAGCATCGCCCCCCTCCTCTCTCTCGGCCCGTATATAAGGAGGCAGGCGAGAGGAGCAGGGTCAGATTCACGGCGGCACCACGCACATACAACACCAGCACTTCTGCACTGAGAGGCCCCAAAAACACGATAGCTGTCACATCCACACAGGGACCTATAGGCTCACCACGACTGGACTCAACGGGAGCAACAGGAGTGGAGGACAGCAGGGGACCTCGCACTAGGAAAAGGTAAGTAACCTCACAGGACCCCCTTAGGGGCCAAGAGCTACACGCGTAATTACAGCTGAGAACCTTGGGAATCTTTAGAGGAAGCCTATTCATTTCTGGTTGGCAAATGCTTTCTATGTTTGTCGGACGCAGGCGGGGTTCGTGTTGAGCTCCAGAGCAAAATCCAAGTTTGTAAATACACATTTATTTCATCAACCAATCAGCACTCAGTAGCAGTGATGCTAACTAATCAGCACTCAGTAGCAGTGATGCTAACCAATCAGCACTCAGTAGCAGTGATGCTAACCAATCAGCACTCAGTAGCAGTGATGCTAACTAATCAGCACTCAGTAGCAGTGATGCTAACCAATCAGGACTCAGTAGCAGTGATGCTAACTAATCAGCACTCAGTAGCAGTGATGCTAACTAATCAGCACTCAGTAGCAGTGATGCTAACCAATCAGGACTCAGTAGCAGTGATGCTAACCAATCAGCACTCAGTAGCAGTGATGCTAACTAATCAGTACTCAGTAGCAGTGATGCTAACTAATCAGCACTCAGTAGCAGTGATGCTAACTAATCAGCACTCAGTAGCAGTAATGCAATCCCAATCAGCACTCAGTAGCAGTGATGCTAACTAATCAGTACTCAGTAGCAGTGATGCTAACTAATCAGCACTCAGTAGCAGTAATGCGATCCCAATCAGCACTCAGTAGCAGTGATGCTAACTAATCAGTACTCAGTAGCAGTGATGCTAACTAATCAGCACTCAGTAGCAGTGATGCTAACTAATCAGCACTCAGTAGCAGTAATGCGATCCCAATCAGCACTCAGTAGCAGTGATGCCTACTAATCAGCACTCAGTAGCAGTAATGCTAACTAATCAGCACTCAGTAGCAATGATGCTAACTGATCAGCACTTAATAGCAGTGATGCTAACAAAATAGCACTCAGCAGAACTTACGTTAGCCAGTTAGAACACAGTAGTCATAATGCTAACCATGTAGCACTCTGTAGCCATAATGCTAATCAATCAGCACCCAGTAGGAGTAGTGATGATGACCAATCAGTACTCAGTAGCAGTAACGCCCACCAATCCTGATTTAATTTCTAATGGGTGGAACCATTTTCTGGAAGTTCTATATCAGTCAGTGACTGCTAGGGTAACCATTGCACCTCAGACTGATGTTGGAGCATACAAGCTTCAAGAATGTCTGTGTCGCTGCTGACTTAGCGCTAACATACCACCAAAAACATATTAGCATAATTAGCATTATTATTAAAGAGATGTTTTCCTGGTAAAGGACTGATGTTTGATGCTGCTGATAGGAAACACATGGCTTAAAGGTTAGCATTAGAGGCCATCAGGTCTCATTAGGAAACACCTGGCCTCAGAGCACCTGTAACGTTACATAGTTCTACCCCTGTTCTGTACATACCTGTATCATTCTCTTCATCTTTGTCTCTGCTTTAGAGCTACAGCCTCACTAACCTGACCGCTGTTGGAGGACTTACACTCAGCCTGCAGGTGGAGGGGATGTCTGTGTCTCTGTGGTGTGAGGAAGAGGAGGATGTTCAGCATATTGACCAGAGAGAATCAGCCTCAGTACGAGCCCCCCGGGACCCCCATGCCTCAGGACTGAGGGTCATACACAGTCTGATGCACTCTCAGGACAGATACCTCCCCTCCCCTCTGTACACCTCACTAATTCAGAGAGACCCCAAACGCAGAGAGGAGCTGGCCAAGTGGACACTGGAGGTACAACCGACTGACCGTTTAGCACCACAGATTTGTTCTTTATACATTCAGTAACTTCTATGAATTATTCAGTCCATATTCAGTAACTATTATTAATGTATGCAAATATGCAAAAATCAAAGTAACATTGATAATAACACATTTATTATGACATTTTAACACCTGTCGTCTGTTTATGTAATGTAATATTAAATGTTAAATTAATGTTATATAATGATATTGATTAACTAAAATATGCTTTTCCATAAAATTTTGTAGTTTTGTGGTTTTATTTACTCTCTCTCTCCCTTTCTCTTTCTCCCTCTCTTTTTCTCTCTCTGTCTCTTTTTCTCTCTCCCCCTTCTCTCTCTCTCTTTCTCTCTCCCTTTCTCTCTCTCTCTCTCTCTCTCTCTCTCTCTCTCTCTGTCTTTTTCTGTCTCTCTCCCCGCTTCTGTCTCTCTCGGTCACTCTTCTCTCACCCTTCTCTCTCTCTTTCTGTCTCTTTCCCCTTCGTTCTCTCTCTCTTTCTCTTTCTCTTACTCTCTATCTCTCTCTCTCTCTCTGTCTCTTTCTCTCTCTCTCCCCCTTTTTGTCTCTCTTATTCACTCTTCTCTCTCCCTTCTCTCTCTCTTTCTCTCTTCCCCCTTCGTTCTCTCTCTCTTTCTCTCTTACTTTCTCTCTCTCCATTTCTCTCTCTCTCTTTCTCTCTCTCTCTCTCTCTCTCTCTCTCTCTCTCTCTCTCTCTCTGTCTCTCTCTCTCTGTCTCTTTCTCTCCCCTATTCTGTCTCTCTCGCTCACTCTTCTCTCCCCCTTCTCTCTCTCTTTTTCTCATACTTTCTCTCTGGCTCTTTCTCTTTCTCTCTCTCTTTCTCTCTTTGTACAGGTGTGCTGTGACTGCGGATGCGATGAGTCCGTGTTCCCGCTTGCCATCTCTCTGCTGGACCGCTACCTGTCCGCAACACTCTCTCTGCCCTCCTCTCCGTCCTGTCTGGCTGCAGCCTGTATCCTGGTGTCCTCTAAGTTGGTTGAGAGCGACCCAGTCAGCGCAGATACTCTGTGCGCTGCAGCGGAGTATGAGTTCTTGACCTCTAGCCTCAGGGTAAGTCTCAGGGGTGCAGGGCACAGCCGGGGCTTCTGACTACCATTTGCTTTTCCTACCTGGGACAAATCTCTGTCCTAGATTAGACTCCTAGATTAGTTATGTCCAGTTCTGCTGGTCAGTGCTTTCTGTGGAGACTACACTGAGTGTGAATACACTGTTCAACCACTTCGTCTCATCTTCAGGAGATGGAGCGTGTAGTGCTGGGCACTCTAAGGTGGGACGTGGCTGCGGTGACCCCTCAGGACTTCATCCCTCACTTGCTTTCGTGTCTGGAAGAGCTGGAGGGAGACGACGCGGACAGGGACTTCGTCTCGACCCTGAGGCGCCACAGTGACACTCTGGTGGCCTTGTGTGTTTGTGACTCTCGCTTTCTGGGCACACCGGCCTCCCTGGTGTCGGCAGCTGCAGTCAACTCAGCCATTCGGGGCTTGGAGGAGAAAAACCAGAGAGAAATGAGTCACATGACCTTCACGCTGGCCGCTCTGTGTCAGACTGATGTGGTGAGTGCTTAAAGGGACCATGTCATGTAGAAGCTAAGCTGCATAATTGCTTGTTTCTCATTTTGCTTACTCTTTTGGAATAAGCCGTATTAATATCTCAGTCTTAATGTATACCTTTAAGTCTATGCGGTACATATATGGAAATGTTGAATTCCTAATCATTGTGATGTCACAAAACCAACTAGTTTACATTATGCTTCTTTTCCTACAGCCTGTAGCTGGGTAGCTTGACCATTCACAATCAAGTTATAAGCAGAGTTTTAGCCCAGGCTGCTCTTTGAATGACACCCAGTTAATCAGAACATAGCTCATTTGCATATACCAGCCTTAAAGGCACAGTAACCAAAACTGCATGTGTAATTCTATAGCAGATTCCAAAGAAAGATGGTCATATACAAATTAATTAGGACTGTTTGGGTACATAAAGATTCAAAATCATCATAAATGCACCTCAGGGATGAAAATAAAATGCATCCTTGGAAAACAAGGGATATGGGCCCTTTAATGTAATGCAATTCATGGTCAAATGAATGAACCGCTTGTGCCCCCCAGGCCGTGCTACAGTGCTACAGCGAGCTGATCGAGGACGCTCTCAGGGAACGATTGAGAAACAGTGAAGAGGAAGAGGAGAAGGATGGAGGGATGGAAGAGGAGAGGTCTAGCACGCCTACCGACCTGAGAGAGATAGACTTTTAACCCACAGGAATAAAGGAGCCATTTCCAGCTGCAGTCCTGCTGCTGGTCATCAGTGAAACTGATGTAAATCTGCTGTCTGGATTCCGCCATGTCAGATTATTTAACTCTAATTTAATTTAATCCTTATTCTTATTTATTTGTTTCTCTGAGGTATTAATGTGCCATACGTCTATGTTTGGTTGTATTACTGTGATCTCTGTTCTCCTGTCCTGAACTACCTGTGTGCTGTGTGGCAGTTATGCTGTGTGAGGGTTTATTTTATGAGGTAAACTGTTAATTTATTCTTTATTGATTTATTTATTATGTGATGTTATCATTTGTGTTTATTTATTTTATCTGGCGGGTCCCACTCTCTAAGACAGTGCCCAATTAAATCTATTTTTCAATGAAATGATATTTTGTATCTATTTTCAAATAATAAATATTATGAATGAACACTGACTGATGCTCTGATGTTGTATGTGAGATTCATCATCAACTTTAATACTGACAGATTAATCATAGTTACAATATACAGTATATAAACACTATAACCATAATAGATAGATAGATAGATAGATAGATAGATAGATAGATAGATAGATAGATAGATAGATAGATAGATAGATAGATAGATAGATAGATAGATAGATAGATAGATAGATAGATGGATTGATGGCTGAATGGGTGGGTAAATGGATGGATGGATGGATGGATGGATGGATGGATGGATGGGTGGGTGGATGGATGGATGGGTGGGTGGATGGATGGATGGATGGATGGATGGATGGATGGATAGATAGATAGATAGATAGATAGATAGATAGATAGATAGATAGATAGATAGATAGATAGATGGATGGATGGATGGATGGATGGATGGATGGATGGATGGATGGATGGATGGATAGATAGATAGATAGATAGATAGATAGATAGATAGATAGATAGATAGATAGATGGATGGATGGATGGCTGAATGGGTGGGTAAATGGATGGATGGATGGATGGATGGATAGATGGATGGATGGATGGATAGATAGATAGATAGATAGATAGATAGAGAGAAAGATAGATAGATAGAGAGATAGATAAATGGACACGGGCCCTTTAACGCCCTACACACCACCACGACGCTTGTTGCTTGCGTCATCTTCCTGGGCCCACTCAGCTTGTTTTCCGAGCTAAGCAAGTCTCCTGACGACGGTGAATAAAAATACCCATTAGTGAGCTGATATAAAACTGCTGATATTTTTTCCTGGACATAAAGAAGAACAGCAACCACCAGTACACGTCCAGCAGGCTGTTACGGTGAGCAGGAGAGAGAAACGGTTTGTTCGACCTCAAACTGACAGAATATGTTCGACTGCGAATGTAGCTAAAGCTAAACGAGAGCTAGCGGCTTGTTATGTCTGTTATGGATGTACATGAACGTCCTTTAACGTTGCTGAACGTTTATGACGGTTTTGCTATCGGGAAAACGAAGGTGTCTTATTCGACGTTTGCCATTCCACCTTAAATACGGCACCATTTAAGGTGGAACGAGAAAGTTCCAGCAAGAACCTGACGAGCAGGAAGCCAGCTTCATCCTCGTCGGAGTTAGAAATCCAGAAATGTCAGACTGCTTACAGAGCGTCGTAGAGGAGCCGAACCACTTTCTGTATGCGTGTCAGTGAAGCGATGGGTCGAAGCTAAAATCCAGTGATTCTACTTCTGAGCTCAGTATGCGGTTCTGTAGAACATGTACCTAACAGCACAGCATCCCTGTCTTCTTCTCTTTGATGTGAGCAGGAATAAATATGTTTAAGGTCACAGAATGAAACCAAACATGGAGGATGAGTCAGTGACTGAATGTTTCGGTGTTCAGTTCTTTCTACACTTTCCTGACATTCCTGTTGTCTTTTTCCCGGGTTAGGATTATGGTGGGGGTTTGTCGCTGGCTGCTGCTGCTGTCCATCTCTCTGGGGGTGTGGTCAGTGCCCATTGAACGAAAGACTGATGCCCAGGAACCACCACCCCCACAGGAGGAGAAAGGAGAAGAGAATGTGGTATGTTTTGTTTGTTTGTTTGTTTGTTTTTGATGAGTTGCTTTTATGTCGTTATCGGCCTCTGTGTCAGTGTTGGCTCAGTAAGAATGTTCCTGACAACACATCAGAATGTTGCTGTGTACAGTCAAGTCACATTATTATGACCACAAACTAAGATCCAGAGTAACTGCCGTGTACAGCACAGAGAGCAGCTAGACAGGCTGTGAGTGACTCAGTAAGGTCTTGGTAGGTTGCCACAGGTATCTGGAGCCATGCTGACTGCAGTGCATCCCTTAGCTGCTGGAGTGAGCGTGGCGGATGATCGACTGATGATCCAACTGATGATCGAAGTGGTCCCACAGATGCTCAGGTCTAGGGAATTAAGGAGCTGTTAGTACTTGCAAGTCTTAGTCATGCTCATCCAACCAATATCAGACATTTCCGTCTGTGTGGCATGTGGTATAGTCTTGCTGAAACGTCCCATCCGCACCAGGGAAAGACAATCAGCATGTATGGGTGTACATGATCTGTACGGATGGATTCATACCCAGACCGGTTGCGAGTGCCATCCACATGGATGAGTGGGTTCAGAGAATGCCACGAAAATATGACTTCCTTCATGAGCTACAGGCTGCTGACATTGACAGTAGGAAGTGGTCATAATGATGTGACTCGACTCAACTGCTACACAGTCAGATTCTGTGAACTGTCTTTGAGTCTGGCTCCTTGTTTGTTTCAGTATGACTGCTTTTCACCATCCAGGTAAACCATAGCCCGCCCACAATTACTTCCCACACAAGTAGAGACCCTGCCCTTTTCACGCATAGCCATGTTTGGCATGTTTCCAGGAAATATAAATAGGTTTCGAACCTGAAGAAGTTGTTCCCAGCTAGACAAACGATAATAGGTTCTTCAGCATGAACTGTGAAGACATCTGGGTCCTGTGGGTTGGTGAGGACAGAGAAGGCAGCAATGGCGCCACGCAGAAGTCCTGTTCTCCATCTTCTTATCATCAGTAGTTGATCCATGCTTGCTTTCTGGATGTAAATAGATGTCTGAAATAACAGCACAAACGCTCACAGTTAATCTATACGCTCCGCCATCTTGGTACTACTGTTAACTACCTCTGTGAAGCGCTAACTTATCTCTCCTTTCACATGCCTGGGATCAGGCGACCTTCTTAATTAAGTCTTTTCCATAAATCCATGCCAACATTTTCACTTAAACCGTATCTGGGTCTCTATTAAAGTGGTGCAGGCTTGTTTATGTGGTTAAGTGATTCTGTGCTCTAAACCATTGCTTCTCCACCCTGGTCCTGGAGGTTCACGGCCCTGCACATATTTAGCTTAGATTTACATTTATGGCATTTAGCTGACGCTTTTATCCAGAGCGACTTACAAGGGTATTCATATCACAGGTAGGCACAGGTAGTGTTAGGAGTCTTGCGAGCCAACTTCCGCTATTGGTGTGCCAACAGCAAGTCACCCAGACCTGTTTTTTTTATTTTCGAAGACCCCAGGCCTTCCCACACGTGGTGGTGTCTTGACTGCGAGGGTAGTGGTGTTGGCGTAGCTCAGCGGACAACAAAGCTTCTTTCTATCTGTAACGTTTGTATTTCAACTCATTAATGGGCTGTTAATGAGCTGATTAGTTGGATTCTGTGTGTTGGGAACAGGAAAGATGCTAAAGCCAGTGTACCTTCTGGCCTAGGAATGAGGAACACGACTCTAGACCTGAATGCAAATTTGAGAGTGTATGTTTTTGGGACACTAAAGATGCCTTGGGTGACCACATCAGAATGAAGTGGATATTCATGTATCTTGTGTTCTGTTTAAGTTAACTGGCTGTGCTTGGTATGTCCTTGTGGTAAGGTTACCTTTCATACAGCAAACTGGCGTTTGGTTCCTCTACCAGGGTCAGAAACACTGTGCTAAACCAATAAGAATCCTCAGGAAAAACTCAGACATGGATTAATCCTAACCTTGCATTAATTATCTCTGTCAGTGGTGTCACATCATTACACCGATTTGGTGTATGATTAGATTTGGCCCGGGTCCTGAAAACCGGCCCTTGATGCACTTGTGTAATTTTGTGTAAGAGCCATTGCTGCATGTCCTACATGTTGCAGTGTATGTGGAACAGGGCGCCCTTCTAATCCTGAGCTATGGACTAAATCTGACTGTCTGATACTGATGATTATATCCTTGGGTATTTTGTAGGATACGGGCCTGTACTATGACCGGTACCTGAGGGAGGTCATCGAAGTCCTGGAGACAGACCCTCACTTCAGAGAAAAACTGCAGACAGCCAACACAGAGGATATTAAAGTAGTTGCCTTTTCTCTGTCTTGTTCCCCATGTATTCTTTAAACTTCACTATCTATCTATCTCTCTTTCTCTCTCCACCTCATGTTTTTCTTTTCTCTGATATGTGAACGTTGTTTCAGAATGGCCGTCTTAGTAAAGAGCTGGATCTGGTGGGTCATCATGTCAGAACCAGACTGGATGAGCTGAAGAGGCAGGAAGTGTCACGCCTCAGGATGCTACTGAAGGCTAAACTGGACAGCACTAACACGCAGAGTAAGACTAAGCAAGAGTTAGGCCTGTATATAAGTGCTCTATGATGTTCATATGACCCACATGGTCGTTCTGACAGACTGTAATACACTATAGAAAGTATAGGGGGCGGTGAGACTTCTACTGTTCCAGTCTGACAGACTGTAATACACTATAGAAAGTTTAGGGGGCGATGTGACTTCTACTGTTCCAGTCTGACAGACTGTAATACACTATAGAAAGTTTAGGGGGCGATGTGACTTCTACTGTTCCAGTCTGACAGACTGTAATACACTATAGAAAGTATAGGGGTCGATGTGACTTCTACTGTTCCAGTCTGACAGACTGTAATACACTATAGAAAGTGTAGGGGGCGATGTGACTTCTACTGTTCCAGTCTGACAGACTGTAGAGCACTATAGGATGTGTAGGGGGCGATATGGCTTCTATTGTTTTGTTTACAGACAGGTCTTTAAAGTGGAGCTTTTTTCACTTGCTTATTTTATTTTCAGGTGTTCAGATGGATCATGTGTCGTTGCTGAAGCAGTTTGAGCATCTGGATCCACACAATCAGAACACGTTTGAGGCCAAAGACCTGGAGCTACTCATTGCTGCGGTAACACATTTAACACGTCACCCGGAGAGATAGCCTTATGCAGCCATGCTGAAACCTGCCTGCCCCTTGGACTGATTTACGGTCACTCTGCTCTTTTATTGGTCTCAGGGAATTGAAGGCTAATAAAATACACACTGTGCCAACCTTTAAAAATCCTTAATGAATTAAAAGATGTCAGAGGAAGTTACACGTGTTTCTATTTGACTCATTAAAACTAAGGCCCTATCCCATTTCTTATTTCTACCCCACCTCCCCCCAAACACTTCACGCACCGGATACGTCTTCAGTGGCTTTTATGTAAACATGAGCATGGGTGCTCACTATTGATTCACAAATTCAGTTTTACACATCAATAACTCTAACAAGGCACTAAAAAAAAGCACAAACAAAAACCTACATGACTTCATTAAGAGGCTTAATGAAGGCTAGCGGTGCTCTTGTGGTTGGTGTAGCTCAGTGGGTAACACCACTACTCAGGGTGCCACCTCTACGTGTGGGAGACTGAAGTTCGAATCCCAGTCTAGGTAACTATGCTGAGCTACACCAATAAGAGTCCTTGGGCAAGACTCCTAACACTACACTGGCCTACCTGTAATCATTAACCTTGTAAGTCACTCTGGATAAGAGTGTCAGCTAAATGCCATAAATGTAAATGTAAATGCAGTGACAGCAGAGAAGGGTAAAGTTCAGCTCCACACTGCTTAAATACTTTTAGGGCATCATGTGCCTTCAGAGAGGTTATTTATTATAATTATTTATAATCACCTTCGTGAATTCTTCGGTGATATGAAGCTGAATTTAGCTTTTTAATCGTCAGCTTCACGGTCAGTTTTCCAAATCTGATTTTGGTAGGTAGCGACCGAGACATCAGCGTATTACTAGTTGGAAAATGACCATAAGACACTTTACAATGGCTATCTTACAATACAGATATATATTTACATTCATGAGTCTCTTCGGTCACTTGTGCAGCCGTCTTGCCGATGTTTTGCAGGACAGGCTAGGAATTTCCTCACTTTGTTTGGAGTGTAAAAAATCTCTGAAAAATCTCTGTTTGAAGGACCGTGTAGCCCTAATACTTTGTCCTACCCCTCCATCTCAACAACAACCAGAACAACCCTACCCCTAGACGGGGAACATGCAGGGGTAGGGCTAAGTGTGTGAAATGGGACTGGGCCTAAGCCTCAGACTCACAAAGTTCCTAAATGAAATATTATACAGTGTATACAAGTAATTCAGCTTGGCTGTGTGAGAGTCTAAAGGCCAGTGTTTCACCCATGCGGTCTACGTGTGCCTTCTTTTCGTTTCACAGGTTGGAGCAGGTTGGGTCTCCAGCCCTCCTCCTCCTGAGATCTCCTTTCCTGCAGAGTTTATTTTTATCCTGTATCTAACATGCTAGCAAAGCTAGCCATCGCCTCAGCCCTACCCAACCTTAAATGTATGATTCAGCCAGATAAGCACTTCCAAAGAGAAGTAGACTCCACAGGAAGGTAGGAGCAGGGCTTAGAACATTGCTGCAGCTCGTGTCCCGGACTGTGGCATTTGGTTTCAAGAAACAGTAAAATATTATTCGGCTGAAAATGGCAACAAAATCACTTTCCGTGTTCGGACGAATACCTGAAAGCAAGGAGGTTGTTAATGAGACTGTTCAATTGTCCTAGTTCCCGGATATAGATGAGAACCATAGTGTTTCAAGTATTCGAGCCAAACTGGACTCCAAAAGGGGAAAGAATAGAACAGAGCTACTCCAGCGAGATAGCAGCTTCTCACCACACACACACACACACACACACACACACACACATACTCTCTCACACTCTAGGTGAAGCACAAACACAAAAACACAACAACGCAATAAAACCATAGCCAGAGTGGAGTGAGGCGCTCTTTGTTTGGTTTCGGCGTGGGCCAAAAATGTTCCTGTTGTCCCTATAAAACATCCAGTGAAAAATCAATCCAAATTTCAAAATATTGAATTTTCAAATTTTGAATTTAACATGAATACTGCCACTGGTTAAAAACACTGACCATTTGTGAATATTGCATAAAAGTTGTCTTTTATTGATTAAACAATTGATCTTAGTTGTTGTTATTGTTATTATTATTACTACAGTAGTGCAGGCAGATTTTAATCACTCTAGCTGCCACTGTGCACTATTGTTGACTCGCTAACGTTTAAACAGGCTGAGTGAAACCGTGGGAAGTGTGTGATTTCATTAAAATGGATAATCATGCAACATCTTTTAATCACTTTTCCATTTTGAAATGCTTTGATTGTACAATTAATCAGATTTATTTTGACAAATATACCCTGTAGCACTATTGTAGAGCATAATTAGACATGTTTAATTTGATTTACTCCATTGCAGCATCTGAAATAATTTAGTTAAAATCCTCAAATTAAAAATATTTTATTCAAACGGCACTCAAATTTATTCTAACTGCATTCCAACGTTTCAGACCTGTTAGTAATACTGTTGATTTTTGTCATGTATTAGATATGTATATTGTGCATTGAATGTATATTGTTGACACTATTGGCCACCCCACTACGTCCTCAGTGTCTGGAAATGGCTGGAAATTATTACTCAAATTGCAACACGTTGATATTATATTTATTATTTAACATTTTGGAGGAAAAGTCCTGAGTTTGCTCTCAGGGAGTGAGATGTTTGAGTGTGAACCTGGTTTACTGCTCCACAGCTGAAATGCTGCATGTGTGAGTCTCAGAAGTCTCAACTGAGGTGGGATGTGTGAAACATGATGAAACAGGCGGAGATAAAGTGTTACAGGTATGAAGGTTCCTTGTTAAATTGGTCTGTCTCTCTGTCTGTCTTTCAGGCCACTAAAGACCTGGAGAATTATGATGCAGAGCGTCATGAGGAGTTCAAACGTTATGAGATGCTGAAGGAGCACGAGAGGAGGGAGTACCTGAAGAGCCTGGACCTGGAGAAGAGAGAGAAGGAGGAGAAGAGGATTGAGGAGCTTAGGGAGAAACACAGACAGCATCCTAAAGTCAACGCACCAGTGAGTATTAGAGACTAGGAGTGATTGGAGTGAACATACTCGGAGCTGGAAGGTTTTAGATGGGGAGGTTCTGTAAATCCAGTTATTACCACAGAGGTCTTTGATGTTGATCCGGTATGAATCTGTAGTGTGGAGCATAGTAACCCTAATTAGTATTTATCTCTTTATTTGCTTACTAGCTTCCCCCCTCCGTCTTCAGGTTAGCTTTCATTGCTTACTTCCATCACCAACTTTCCTCCCTGATAGACCATGTCTCCCTCTTTCCCTCCAGGGCAGTGTTGACCAGCTAAGAGAAGTGTGGGAGGAGACAGACGGTTTGGACCCTCAGGAGTTCAACCCCAAAACCTTTTTCAAACTGCACGGTCAGTTAAAGTCTAGAGTCTTCCTTTGAACAACATCACCTGATTCGAAGGTAGCAGGCAAATTAGAGATGCACAGATCCCACTTTCTACCTTCTGATGTTAATGCCTGATGCATGAATACCTATAGTACCTATACTAACTCTATCGAGCCTAAATAAGTCCTGATATTTATACAGTTAGAGGTTTCAAATAATGAATGTTCGCTGTTCCCAGTCAAGAATATTCGGCTTGACTAAACAGCATTAACTTATTTGATTATATATATTTTAGATGCTTTATAAAACTTAATCTTTTTTTTTAATACATATCCATTCATCCATCTATATTTTATATGTATACACATTAGGGATGCACCGAATATTGAGCAACTGAAGGTATTTGACTGCTGGCGTGATGTTAGTGTGTCTGCTGGGATGTTAAGATGTTCGGTGTTCAGTAAGTGTGTTAATCCGCAGTTTAGTGGTGGCTGTTTCTTTAAAAATCAAGACAAAAACACTTCCCGACAGCAAAACAGTGCTGGCCCAAATCTGCCCCACATTCCTTATGTTCATCTTGCCCACTTGCCAGATGGGTTGACGGCACTTGGGTGGACTGCTCCTGGTAGCAAGATGTGGGTCACACATGCTCTACGTTATAGCCATGCCTCAGCCAAAATTAGGCTCTGCTGTACCTGTGCCAGAAGTGGAGCGGATCTGTTTATATGCTGGTCACTTTTGGCTCACAGCAGGTTGCCAGTGGCGACAGTGGGCCAGCCGTGGCTCACATCTGCTTGCTTTGAGGGTTTTTGCCTGTTTATTTAATTCAGTAGTGAAAAAGTGGCAAATTAATAAAACGGTGTGAAGAAACGTGTTCGGCCAAATGTTTCATTTTGCTTGGTTTCGGCCACGAATTTTCAGCGCATCCCTAAAATATATTCTAATTAGTAATAAGAGCAATATCTAAGAACAGAACTGAACAGTTTGTAGATAAGCCTGTCATGTGTACACGTGAGCATGAACGGGAGCTGAATACGTGTGTCTGGATCACTCGCACTACGTCTCTGAGCTTCAGACTCATACAGAGAAACTTGATGCCCACAGAGATGCTATGGGGTGCTATAAGTGGAGCTTATCGACTGGATGATGAGTGTAGACAGGAGGAGGCAATTTTGATGTTATGGCTAACCTGTGTATGTAGAGAAATGTATGAAGCCCATTCATCACATCATCCATATTAACATATGGCCCACCCCTAACAGCAACACAGTTCAGTAGAGCTTCCTTCCTGGGTATATCAGAAAGATGGCCAGCTAGAACTGCTGTAACAATGTTACTGTTGAAAAAGGCTCTTTAGTGCATCTCAGCTTGTAAAGAAACGCATTGTGAACTGTGGTAGTTCTGGAAGTGGCTTAACTTGTCTGTTGACCTCCGTATTGGTTTCTTTCCTCAGACACAAATGGAGATGGTGTGCTGGATGAGCAGGAGCTGGAAGCTCTCTTTACCAAAGAGGTAAAGATAAATATGTTTTTATATATATGATTCATAAGAATGAATTCATATTTACAACAGTGTAATAGCATTTCTCACATCTAGTCTAAATGATGCTCTTGATGTTTTGGTGTTCTGGCTAATTGTCCTGTGTAATTGCTCTCTGATGGCAGCTGGAGAAGGTTTACGACCCAAAGAATGAAGAAGATGATATGATGGAAATGGAGGAGGAGAGGCTGAGAATGAGAGAACATGTCATGAAAAACGTAAGTCACATCCATCCTCCGTTTTCCACTTTTCGGCTCTCTCCTTACCTTTCTGTTCTCAGTTGCTCTCTGATGTTGTCTTAGTCATCATTCCTTCATCTGCTTGTTGTTCGCTCACCATATGCCATATCCTTTCAGCACATCTTGCTTTTTTATTTTTCATATCTCTTATCTTACTTTATATAATCGATTGGATCAGTCAGTCAGACAAATTTTCTACTAATCTGGCAATCAGGTAATTGTCATTTAGTCACCTACTCAGTCTCTTACACAGTGAGTCACAAGTCGGCCCGCTAGTCGGCCCGTTCGTCTGCCGGCTAGTCGGCCCGTTCGTCTGCCGGCTAGTCGGCCCGTTCGTCAGCCGGCTAGTCGGCCCGTTCGTCTGCCGGCTAGTCGGCCCGTTCGTCAGCCGGCTAGTCGGCCCGTCGTCCCGTTCGTCTGCCGTCTGTCAGTCGGGCCCAGTTCGTCTGCCGGCTATAGTCGGCCCGTTCGTCTGCCGGCTAGTCGGCCCGTTCGTCTGCCGGCTAGTCGGCCCGTTCGTCTGCCGGCTAGTCGGCCCGTTCGTCTGCCGGCTAGTCGGCCCGTTCGTCTGCCGGCTAGTCGGCCCGTTCGTCTGCCGGCTAGTCGGCCCGTTCGTCTGCCGGCTAGTCGGCCCGTTCGTCTGCCGGCTAGTCGGCCCGTTCGTCTGCCGGCTAGTCGGCCCGTTCGTCTGCCGGCTCTCGTCTCCGGCCTTTAGTCGGCCCGTTTCGTCTGCCGGCTAGTCGGCCCGTTCGTCTGCCCAGCCGGCTAGTCGGCCCGTTTCGTCTGTCCGGCTAGTCGGGCCCGTTCGTCTGCCGGCTAGTCGGCCCGTTCGTCTGCCGGCTAGTCGGCCCGTTCGTCTGCCGGCTAGTCGGCCCGTTCGTCTGCCGGCTAGTCGGCCCGTTCGTCTGCCGGCTAGTCGGCCCGTTCGTCTGCCGGCTAGTCGGCCCGTTCGCCTGCCGGCTAGTCGGCCCGTTCATCTGCCGTAAGTCTCATCAGTCTGTCACCTGTTTAAGTCCACTTCAGAGGCTGCAGAGCAAGCGTCGAAGTGGATCTGGATCAAAAGGTCAGAAACGTGGGCTATTGCTACTGGGACACAAGTCTGGGTCTGATCAGCCCCGGCTGGGTCCCCTGGGGGAGGGTGTCTGATTTTGAGAGACCCGAAACACCCAAGGATCTCAGGAAACATCACTGATGATGTATCCCAGCGCATCCACAGATGAATCTGTACACGGTCAATCTGTTGGTAAACTAGTTATGTCTGTTAATTAGTCTACTATCAGCTAGTATCAGTCTGTCGGCCAGTCCGTCTTTTTCCAGCTAGAGGTAAGCCAGCTAGATAGATGAATCTGAATTGATGAATTGATTTATCGTTCCTGCCCGATAGGTTGACCTGAATCGTGACCGGTTGGTGAGCCTGGATGAGTTCCTCAGATCTACAGAGAAGAAGGAGTTCAACAACGCAAAGGAGTGGGAGGTAGATTAAATTAAATTGAATTAAATCACATTGATTCCTGTATTAATGTACCATAACTTCACGTCAGGTGTCTTTAGAGCTAAAGCTGTTCCCTGCGGCTAAAGCATGTTAAACAGTGATCAGACCTAACTGGCAGGTAGATCATGTTGTGTATGATCACCGTTTGTTGTGTTGTTTCTGGTCTTGTCAGACGCTGGACGAAAAAACGCCAGTATACACAGAGGAGGAGCTTCAGAGGTTTGAGGCGGAACTTAGGGATAAAGAGGTGGAGCTCAGCAGGAGGGCGGAGACGCTGAGACAGGAGCAGGAACTTCTCAAAGAAAGAGGCAAAGCACTCGAAGCTCAGAAGAGAGAGTACCAACAGGTGAAGAAATACGACTCTACAGCTGGTGCCATTCTAGAAGAGTTGACGTGAAATTGGGAATTGCATATTTTGTGATGGTACAAGATATTAAGGCCAGGACAAAGCTACAGTGAAGTCAAATTGATAAAAAATTGTAATATATTAAATAATAAGAGAATTAATTTCTAAACGTTTCTTAAAAGTGTGTTGTAGTATGGTAGTGTTGATGGTAGAGTCTCTCCACCATTTGAGTTTCCACAATACTGTGTATCCACATCAGCTCCACACATGACATCACCTGTTTACCCGAAGTGTTGATTTTTCAGCTCCTCTATTATGTTCAGAAATGCGCATGGTTTGATTGGATGGAGACTTCAGGGCGCTGTATCATACTGCACTATAGTGTTGTCAGAGTGTTTATTGTGTGTTTCCTGCATTCAGGCGGTTTTGGAGATGTCCCAGAGGCAGAAGGAGCAGCAGGCAGCACGCAAACCACCCCCCACAGGCCCAAATGGAGAATTACAGTTTCAGCAAGAGATTCAGAAAGTGGCTCAAGGAGACAATCCAGGTGAGTGCTGCTGTTAAGGAATGTTTTGTGTCCAAATGGTAACGTAAATGAACAGCTTCACACTCTCTTTCGCTAGCTTCTCTCTGTATGCCGCACACGGTGGATTATGGGTATTAATGTCCCCAGCAGCAATTAATTTGCATTTTAAGAGCCACTCATAATGCATTTAATTCAGCTTTATCAGAGGGCTGGGCAAAATGACAAATTGTCCTTGTCAGTGTTGTATTGTAACAGAACACATGTTGTGGATGTCGTCAGTACCGGAAATGAACATTGTTAGATTGTGCAGTACATAGGAATAGCACCACTAGCTGCCAATGAGCTACCCACCAAGACTCCTAGCACTACACCAGCCCACCTGTAATACGATTAACCTCGTATGTCGCTCTGGATAAGGCCGTCAGCTAAATGCTGTAAATATAATTAAAAGGCAGGAAACCCCCTGGACAGGCTGCCAGTCCATGGCAGGACAGAGACCAGCATACATATTCACACCTTTCCACACCACTGCGGAGCAGTTTAGCGTCTCCAGTTCACCTGCCTGCATGTGAGAGGAAACCGGAGCCCCGAGAGTAAAACCCACACAGACGCGGGGAGAACATGCAATAAAAAGGGAGGGTCCCTGGTTCCCCGGCTGGGGAATCAAACCCAGACCCCTCTTGCTGCAAGGCAGCATTTATTTGACACTACAGGTTCTAATTAGTCCCTTCCAGCTCTTTAAATCTTATATTTATTATTATTATTATTAAAAGTATTATAATTATTTATTATTTTTTATTTATACATTTGTATTGTTTTTGCCATATTGGCCAGCCCTGCTTTCTTTTGTTGGCATGTTTTTTTTGTTTGTTTGTTTGTTTTATTTTTCTTTACCATAATCAGTTAAAAAAAAACTTGCTTAATGTTGTTTTTTTTTTTCTCATCCCCCCTTTTTCATTAGCATCACATAAATATGAGTAATTATAAACTATGAATATTAGTAATTATCACATAAATAATAGTAATTATCATTACATAAATAGTAATAAATAATAATAATAATAAATAAATAGTATTTAGGCTATTAAGTCTCGTTGCTGCATCACTGTGGCATGGTGTCAAATGCTCCCCAACGCTGTTCTGATCCAGGGGTTCGGAGAACCCTGCTTTTCAAGGGTATGGAGGTTTTCTGGCTCTCAATTTGTTTATTCTCAGTTTGTTTTTTTTATTTTCAAGCCTTTCTTACACTTTCATACACTCAAACGTTTAGACACGCCCATCTAAATGGATGTCATTGGTGATCTTAAAATCTCTACAGTCTTAAATACTCTACAGTCTTACACTTAGCATCTCCAACTGATGAGAGTCTGAACCAGTACATATTCTGATATACTACATATACTCTTGATGTACCACAGTGTTATATTTCTTCACCTCTTATATATATTTAGTGGTGTAAAAACTTCCTCCTTTCTTCTTAGTGAATATTCATGATGGACAGACCAATAGAATCGCTCCAAACCTGCTTAGAAATAAACCTTGTTCTCTGAGCCTCCACTGCAGGTTTAGAAAGCTGGGTCATCCTCCTGTAAAGCTCCATTCTGGAGATGTTTAAGGTGGACTGTATAATTCCATCAGTGCTGTATTATTGTGTGATGTCGTGTAAGATGAACAGAAGGAGAGCCTGCTGTGAGGAGCCTTTGACTGGTGTTGTATTTTCTACAGTAACGGCCCTGATGAAGCTAACACTGTGCTGTTTTTGGTTTGTTTGTCTTCCAGTTGGCAAGGTGGCGATTGACCAGAATGGAGAAGTCCAGAACAACCTGCCTGCTGAGCCGCCACAGAACCTTCCTCAGCACACCTCTTAACGACCTGCCTCCGTAGAACACATCCACGCCGGTGTCATACTGAAAACACTGTTTTTAAAGAGCACATAACAGTCCGCCTCGTCTACTGCACCCACAGGAACGTCCTCCGAACCTGGAAACACAGCTACTACTACCCTCCTGTACCGGACCCTGCACAACTCAGCAGTTTGGCTTCTAGTCTAGACCAGTGGCGGACTCCGCATAGCCTAGATCATCGATGTGCCCTCGTGCATGGTTTTCCGAAGCGTTGCTGAAGAGCGTGTGATGATAAGCTGTGAATTTGAACATATGTAAGCAGTTTGGTGGTGTTTCGTGACTTCTGCTGGTTGTGAAATAAGCACTTCAAGACTGCACTCTCAAAACGAATTCGCTAAAAGTGGCACGTATGTGTGTTTCTTCAATATACATATATGTGTGCACTCAGGTGACACTTTTAGCTTTGGCCTTAAAGGGGAATTCCACCAGTTTTTCCAGAGAGGGTTTGGTGTGAAAATCCATTCAGATGCTCTTTACAGTGGTGGTGGTGGGAACCAGGGGTCTCCAAGTCTACAACACGCATCTAGACACTTTCTAATACTGTCTGAACCACCAGTGAACCTGCATGTGTCTCATATAGCCTGATCACTCTGAATGACTTTACATCGTTTAATAATGCTGAATTGTGAAATATTGGTGGAGTTCCCCTTTCTTTGATGGAGATTAATGTGTTTCTGTGTTCTGATGCACCGACTTAAAAAGAAGTGTGGTGTTATTAACGCAGTGTTTTAAGAGTGTGGGTTTCTTAGTAATGGTAAACTAGGGTTCTTCTGCTGTCTCTTCAGATACCTCGTCTCGCATAGTGCCGAAATGCGCCGTGTGCTTTTAAATGTTGCACAGTTTGCCCTTTAAAACGTTCCACACACACACACACACACACACACACACACACACACACACACACACACACACACACACACACACACACACACAGCAGACAGAGCTGGGGTCTTATGGGGTCATTTCTGTGGATGATCATAAATATCTCTAATAAAGTCTCTCTGCAGACGCCGGCGTGAGGTGTGGTGTGAGTTTATCGGTCCTTCTGTTCACATACCTTTCACCTTTCAGTCAAGCTGCTGACCTCTGACCCCGAGTCCAGATTGGTGAGATGTTTGGCATTTTACCCTGTCAGGCTGATTCTGAGTTTTGGTGCGTCCCCTCTCCTGTTTATTTGTGTTGTTTGTTTGGTGCCGTCCGGTCGGCTCGGGGTCCAGATGGACAGTGCTGATGCAGGTCTTCATAGATGTCCTGAACAGGAGCTGTGGTTTGGTTATGTGAGCTTTAAGCGGTAATTGAGGCTCCATGTGGGCCAATACCCGAATTTACTGCCTCTAATAATTGTGTGTGTGTGTGTGGGTACGTGTGTATGCGTTGTATAAGAAACTGGACTTTCTCTCTTTTGCTCTCTCCCCTACTCCTTTCCTACCGTCTTTTCTCTTTTTTACTCCCTTTCCTTTTTATCTCTCTGTCGTTCTTCCTTTCTCCCTGTCCCTCCTGTCCTTATTTCCTACTTCCCTCTCTCACAATTTCTCTCCCTTTTCTTGTACTCTTGTTCTTTCTTGTTCTCTCTCTCTCTCTCTCTCTCTCTCTCTCTCTCTCTCTCTCTCTCTCTCTCTCTCTCTCTCTCTCTCTCTCTCTCTCTCTCTCTCTCTCTCTCTCTCTCTCTCTCTCCCCCGCTCTCTCTCTCTCCCCTCTCAGTAACAGCAGGTCCCTTTAGGGGTGTCTTATCTGTCAGTCAGTTGGTGAGTGCGTTGCTGGTGTACGTGTTTTACTCGTGCTCCTAATCACATGCCACATTCCAGCTTCAGATTCCTTCCCATGTCTGTCAGAGACTCTGTAACCCCAGCGACCCTGCGGCCCCACCCCTTGCAGCTGTCTTCTGTCAGTCAAGCCCCTCTGTGACCTCCAAGGCTAGGGGTCAGGGCGTGTAGGGACATAAAAGCTTTACTGGGAGACTTCACTTTCCTTAACGACCGTCGTAACCGTTTAATTACTGACCACTGGTTTTCTCTTCTCTATCCAGGACTGTTTTCTACAGTCATTCTGTTGCAAGAAATCAGATTTACCCAGCTTTCCCTTTTCTAATAAAAGGTGGTTCTACATACACTCATCAAAAGAACAGCTGCAGCCAGAAGGAAGTGTGGGATTGCCGTTCTATTGGGAAGGAAGATAAAGGTTACCAGGAACAATAAATGATGATACATTTAGACTGATATGGGGAATATTTATTGAGCCACACATACAGATATGGTGTCTCTCAGTATGGCGCTGGGCAGCCGTGTTTGCTTACCCAACATCCCAGATATCTCGACATGGAGTTGTAGAGGTTCCTAATGGTGTCCTGTGATAATCCGTCCCATGCAGCTTCAATATTCTCACACAGTTCCTGCAGAGGGTGCGGTAGGGGTGGAGGTATAGTGACACCAGGCCTTCTGGATGTGTGACACCAAACTGTTCATCTTGGTGCTGATCACGGTGCCTCCACACAGATTTGTTGGTCGTCTCCACCAAGACAAAAGTGGAACTTGTCACTGAAGATGACCACTCCATGACAGTCTGGCACGACACCATTGCAGTCTTTGGTGACGTTGACGTGTTGTTAAGGACAGTCGTCATAACAGTCCGTGTGCATGTAGTCCTGCGTGGTGAAGCCATCTGCCAATGGTGCTGGTACTAACAGGATGACTCATGGAAGACATCACTGTTTACTGAATGTCTGTGACTGTGACTGTTGGGTCAGTCACAGGCCCGTCTTTGCTTATGTCACATTAAACTTGAATCGTTCTCATGTCTCACCATGTCAAACCCACCCACCAGCTTCCTTCCTGTGGGTTGATTCCTGCTGGGTGCAGCTACTTTTTTCGATGATGAGTTAACTGAGAGTACAGCTGCCATTGCCGTGCTCATCGGGGACTTTCTGCTACGGCTGTGTTGTTGTGTTCTGTGATTGAGCTGTATTGAGTGGTGGGCCGCCTGGTAAACAATGCAAAGCACCAGGGGACTGCCAGTTTGGCAACATCAGGCCAACAGTGGTCCGCCACCCTCTTGCTATCGGGGCTGTATTAGGAGGTTAGCGCTGATCTGGTGACTGCGGCTGAACAGTGAAAGAGGATGGGAAGGAAATTCAGTACAAAAGAGCCCATAAAGATGAGTCAGAGTCTGTGGGAAGAGTCGTATTAAGGGGAGAGGTGTTGATAATGCGGAAGGCTTTGAGTCATTTGCATGGCTGAGTGGGCTAACTGTGTTAGTGAATCATTCCGGCTTTGTTGTGCCGCACGCTCCTGTTGGAGGCTAACGCTGGGTGAGCAAGGGCTTTAGCTACCGTGGGTTTAGCGCTGCCTCTCTGCCAGCGTTCCTCTCCTAGAATATGCTTGTTTAGTGGGGTGGTGAGGACTGATTGTGGTTGTTGGCACCAGTGGATGTACTTGTATCTATAGTAATGGCCAAAACTGCAGACAGCCAGGGCTTAAGGGTGGCTAATCTGTGTTAAGCTATGCAGTTCATGTCATAGAATAATCACGCTTGTTGGACTTTGACCTTTGTCGTCACCTTTCTGCACCCAGAAGGAAGTGTGGGATTGCAGTGCTGTTGGGAAGGAAGATGAAGGTTACCAGGAATGATAGATGACGATACATTTAGACTGATATGGGGAATATTTTTTATTGAGCTACACATACAGAAGTAGTGTCTGTCAGTATGGGGTCGGGCTGCTATGTTTGCTAACCCAACATACCAGACGTCTCAGCATGGAGTTGTAGATGTTCCTAATGGTGTCCTGTGATAATCCATCCCATGCAGATTAAATGTTCTCACATGGGTTCTGCAGAACGTGCCGTAGGGGTGGAGGTGATTCATTGGTCGTCTCCACCATGACGAGACGCGGACTCATCACTGAGGATGACCTGCTGTCATTCTGAGTCACTCCATGACAGTCTGGCACGGCACCATCGCAGAGACGCTGACGTGGTGTTAAGGACAGTCGTCATAACAGTCTATGTGCATGTGTGGTGTAGCCGTCTGCCAGTAATGCTGGCACATTCGTGATGACTCATGGAGGACATCACTGCTCGCTTAATCTCCGCGATCGTGGCTGTTGTATTTTCCGATGATGAGTGTAATTGGAAGCAGCCTGTAGAGAACCACTCCCACATTTACAGCGGGACCAATCCAGGACCAAGCTGGGGCTTCTGGAAGTTACTGAGCCTGAATATGAATGTGAATAAGCATGTGGGAAGCATGTCTTTGGGATTGGGTTCAGTACTGACCAGCACATTATTAACACTATGAAGGAGAGTTTAGAACTGACAACTTCATGGAAGAAAAGCATGATGGGAATTCACTCAACGTTTGCTGAAGGTATAAAATGGACAGCAGAACTCACGACTGTGTTTAGTAGTGAAAGTGATGACCAGTAATGGGACTCAACAGCTATGTCGACATCATAACACCACTTGATTCTGAGACTAATCAGCTTCAGTTTGCTAGGGAGCATAAAGACTGGACTCTGGTCATGTGGTCTAGCGAGTCCAAACTGAGCCTATTCCAGAGTGATGGGAGTTTCAGGGTAAGAAGGGAACTGCATGAAGTGGTGCACCCATCATGCCTAGTGTGGGACTGTTTTGGGAGGCAGTGTTGTGATGTGGGGTGGGCTTTAGTTGGTAATCTTTATCTGGCAATAAAATGAAGTCAGCTGACCACCTGAATGGCTAGGTTATCCCACCCATTGAGTTTTTCCTCCCTGATTACCTGGCCATATACCAGGACGGCATTGTGGAAGAGCGGTTTAGGGAACATGAACCGACAACACATGAACGGTCCACTTTGACCCCATTGAAAGTCTTTGAGCAGTTCTAAGTCTGGAGAGGACTAGTAGTTAGTACAAGGTCTCTGTTTGGGCATGAGGTATATACCAGCGTCTGCCAAACGTAGCCATTAGCCATTGTTTCGGATGTCTGTGTTCAGTCTAGAACGGCCAAACACATTCATGAAAGTTGCCATTAGCTTGGTGCTAACATGCTACTAGAGTCCCATAGGGGTGCTAGCAGGCATTAGCATTATTGTAGAGGTGTTTAGTATCTTTGAGTTTTGACTTTTCTGACCTGAAGATCCAAAGGCCTAGCTGAAATACTTCTACCAGCAATGTGTACGTTCACTGTTACCACTCCACACTCACCAGACAAAATATGAGTCCCCTGTGACTGGAACGTACCTAACAGTGTGTAGTACCTCCACAAGCACCAACAACAGCTGTGATTGGATTTGGCATATACTGAACAAGTTTCTAGATTTGGTGGATGATTTCCCTGGCGTTGGGATTCCAAGGAGAATTCCCTGGAGACTGGGATTTCAGTCACTGCTGGTAGACCCTTATGACTGTACGCTTCCATACACCTGCAGATTCAGCTACTTCCTTCACACTAGGGTCTTTGGGACGCCCAAAAGCCGTCACTTCTTTTAGCCAATCATTTACATCTGCTTTGGAGCCATTTTCCACACATGGAACGAGACATTCCCTGCACTGTACCACCTCTTCTCAATCTATGGATCCCGTCACCCACACCTGCAGATATTTATAGCCCTGTCAGCCTGAAGTTACTACCACCTTAAACAGGGTTGTGCATCACTGCCACTGTGCTGTTTAGTGTTTTCCCTGCTCTCAGCACACCTGATCCAGCTCATCAGCTCATTAACAGCCCACTGTTGCGTTAAAGTGGTCAGGGAAACGTCAAAACGGCCAGTGCCGTGGGCCTCCAGCACCAGGGATGAATAATGGTAATACTATGTTGAGTTATTATAGAAGCCTGTATGTGGGCCATGCTGCAGTACTACTGCTGACCGGGAGAGGGAGCCCTAATCACACTGCAGGCTTAGCCTCCATACAGATTCCCATGCTAATGATCTCTCCTGCCTTCATGTTCAGGATAAGCTAAAGCTGCCTGACATTTCCAGCTGGCATCTACATGTGAATTAATGCAGAGATGATTTTGAAAGATGATGGTGTGATTTTGGGTCATCTTTCTGCAATCATCTGACTTGATAAAAAAAAAAAGCTCCTGATCACACGCACACCTTCATGTCTGATTCACACTGGCAAAACAGCCCTAAACAGAAAAGCTCCTTAAACAGGGGAACTCCACTAGGGTCTCAGAATTTCCCCTGCTTAAATGTTTAAGGAGTCAGAGCTGTTCACAGTGGTGGTGAAGGTAACCAGACGTGCCCCTGTAAAAGCTCCATCACAGAAAGTTACTATATAAGATGGGTATGAATGCGCTGCCTGATGTCTGAGACGCTGTTTATGATAGTCTGGAGAAGATTTCAGCCTTAAACTCCATTCCTGGTGGAGGGATACATGCTACAGGGCGCCGTGAGGCTAACTAATAGTCCCCCAAAGAACACGGATTGTTCATTTAGACTTAAGATTTGCTTACATCAGCAGTCAATACATGATTAAAATACTGTGTTTATTAGTGTGCCTTTAATACTGTAATATGTAAATGGACTCTGCTCTGATTGGCTGTCTTGTTCAAAAAGCACACCAGACTGAAACACTCCTTAGAACTATAGTTATAACACGACTTACACTATAGGTAGTGCTGTGTATTGCTAGGTCCTGCTAGGTGTTGCTAGCTACCGCTAAGTAGTGCTAGGAACTGCTAGGGACTGCACTTCGGCTTTATTTAGCTCTGTACTCCTCTGTCTAGGTAGCAGCACTGGTCCTTGTTCTGGCAGTGTCTGAGCTCAAGCAGAGACTCCAAGCTGTTTGTACTAGCTGGGATACGTACCGTGACCTCTGATCCTGACCTTTCTCTGACCCCAGTGAGAGTCAGCAGAAAGCGGGCTGTGTCCCACTTTCACTGGAAGGAGCTTCCCTGTCCTGCTGTCCCTCTCTCCTTCTCTGTCCTCCTCTCCTTCTATCATTTCTTTCTCACTCCCCACTTTTTACTATCTTTCCACCTCACTCCCTCTCCCTCCTCTCTTTCTTTGTTTTCCCATTTTCCCTCTCTTTTTCACTTTCTATGTCTTCGTTTCTCGCCCCTTTTTCTCTGTCTCTCCCCCTCTCACTACCTCACTTTCTCGCCCCACTTCCTGTTTCTCCCTCACTTTCTCTCACCCCCTCTTCCTCTGTCTCTATCTCTCCTCCCTCTCTTTTATGCTCTCTCACCCTCTCTCTGTCTCTCTCTCTCCTTTTCTAGCACCCTTTCGTTCTCCCCCTCTCTCTCTCTGAAAAGAGGTGATGCTGCAGCTCCAAAACAGCTACGGCCGTGCTGCTGCCTCTGTTGCCATGGCAACCGCGGATACAAGAGATGCTGCTGTGAGAATCAGCTGCGTGGACGGAGGAAGAGTCGGTCAGTTAACGTTGCCAATGTAACGACGGAGCGGAGCGTCCCTAATACCGGGCGGTGACCGGAGCGCGCGCGGGGTTGGTTTTCTTCCTATTTGTGTTTGTTTGTGTGTGTTTGTTTGTGTTTTGAGCTGATTGGACGAAAATGGGGCCCAATGTTTCTGCAAACCCATAAAAGGGGGGAACTAAATGAGGAAGATCGCCCCACTGGACGCGACGGTGTCCTCGCGCGGCCCCTCACGTGCCATTTTTCAACCACCCCCTCTCCCCCTCCCCCCATTTTTTCCGTGTGCATGGAGATGACATCATCCTCTAAAACCACATTACGTCATCCCTATTCGGGACGCTTCTCGCGCTACCCCACCCTACTGCACCCCCAACCCCCTCCTCTCTACACACACACAGAGACGCGCACACACGCGCGCGCAACATTATTCACCCCCACTTTCTTCCATTGGCTCGTTATCAGCGCGCAGGTCCCGCCCCCTCTTGCCTCGCATTGGCTGAGAGGCACCCGGTGGCTCGTCATGATTGGTTTACATTTCCGTCTGCCGCTCGCGCGGGGCCGTTCGGTTTCCGATGACGTCACGGTGAGATTCCCATGATCAATATGCAGAAAATAGATTTGCATTAGAGGGAGGAGGAGGAGGAGAAGGAGGAGGAGGACGAGGAGAGAAAAAACACAGATACATCCTGAACACTGAACAGGGAACACAATGTAGGGACATACAGCTGACCACATGACCTGGTCAGAGATGGTGGGCCATCAGATAACTAGGGCCAGCTGGTCTTACATAAGAATCTCTTTTTAAAATAAGCCAGCAAATAGACTTTAGACTGTAAGTGCTGATCTTTAATGTTAATGGCCGGATACATACAATGGGGTCCTGAGACCACAGGTAAAAATGCTACTATTTTGCATCTTCTGATTTATTCCACTGATGTCCATCATTTCTACATAATCGTTCACAGTGAAACCAGACGTCCATCTCTAAAAGCCCCTGAGTTAAAAAGTTAATGATAATTGGACCTTTATTTAATTTGTTCACCTACTGACCGTAAGCACTGCACAGGTAGGGCAGACTGTCACACTGATGCTGTGGCCCAACAAACTCTGCTAGGACCATGGGAGACCCCATCCCAAGGTCTCCACCACTGAGTCTTTTCACACCAAACCCACACATTACCTCACTGATTAAGTTATCTAGAACGTTTCAAAAAAGTCATTGGGGTTTCCCTTTTGATGCTATATGTTTCTTTGTGTTATTTATCAGCATAAGAAAAAAAAGAAAAGTGTTCACATGAATTTCAGAAAATTCTCAGTATTTGGAGGCTCACGTGTTTGCTGTGATGCCAGTGTTTACTGCAAATCTGCAAGTTTGTATAGAGGCACAAACCAATGTGTGGATGTATATATATATTGTTAATAATAATAATGATAACACAAACAACATCTCATAATATCTAACACTTTATTACATGTTTAAAATACTATACTGGACTATATGCATATAAACAGGCCTAATTTTGCTCACTCTGTAATAAGACTTAGTCAGATTGATTATATGTGTATATGTAGTGTGAATGATATACGATATATGTGTGTGTGTGTGTGTGTGTAGATAAATAAACATTATAGATATAGATATTAGATATAATAGGTGCTAAATGGCGAACAGTGTAAGTACTTTGGGTATACAGTACATATACACCCCTCCTCCATACCCATCATATGTACTGTATATCCATATGCACATATGTATGAATGTGAATGGTATGTGCGCAGTGCGCGCCTCTTATGTGTATGTGTGCGCGTGCGCTAGGTGGCGCGCGAGGGCGTTCCTCAGGCTCCGGTTGTCCGGGGTAACGGCGGAGCAGCACTGATGTTGTTTATAGATGAGCTCTGTTTGCGGGGGAAGGAGGGGAGCGGTGTGTGTGGGGGGGGGGGGGTCGCAGGTTCAACTCTAGAATATTGGCGCGAGTACTGATATTATTATTAGTATTATTAATATTATTAGTATTATCAATACTATTGTTGTTGTTGTTGATGATAGCTTAGGTATTGACGTGCCTGCGCGCGCGTGTGTAGATTTGTGTGCGCGCATGCGCGCGCCTGTAGGAAGAGAGGGGTTTCTTTAAGACCGCGCGCGCACCTTTATTGCATGGATGGGGGAGAGACGGAGCGAGCGAGAGAGAGAGAGAGACTGTGTGGATGAGGTGTAGCGCTGAGAGAGTGAGGAGAGGAGAGTAGAGAAGAGGAAGAGCGACAAAACCGGAGGAGCGAAAACGGCGAGTGTTTGTCGTCGCTCCGGTTCACGATGACCTGCAGAGATTCTGGACCATGAGCAGGGTGCGCGTGCATGCTTTAATGTGTCTCCCCCTCCGCCAGACTGATTGTGTGTGTTACCGTCGCCCAGCTGTGAGGATGTGGATGGATGGATTGTGTGTGTGTGCGAGGGGGGTGGGGGGTTATAGGGGTGGAAATAGGGGGGCTCGTGCACGGTTGTCGATATTGCAGATAAAGCTGGATTATTTCGTTATTTTGCATGTGCATTCTGCGCGAGCAGTGGTGGGAACACGTCACACGTAGACGGTCTTCATAACATAACACTCAGCATTGCACATGTCTGATGCATTAGCTTTGTTGTCTCTTAATTGATCCTTTTATTGTCATGCATTGGCTCTTCAGTAATGAGCAATTCTGCACATTATATATATATATATATATATATATATATATATATATATATATATATATATATAGATAGATAGATATATGCTCCGGATCTCCTCCCCTGGCTGCTTTCAGCCATGTCTGTCGTCTCACATACACAAACTGAGCCCCACCGTCTCTCTCTCTCTCTCTCTCTCTCTCTCTCTCTCTCTCTCTCTCTCTCTCTCTCCTGCGCCTCCATTATTAGCCTCATGACTAACAGCTCTGCACAGGAGAGCCAGCCAATATCAGGCAAATCATTCACAGCTATATGGACCTGACACAGCTTGTTCCTCCATTTGCTATGTGCAGATAATTAAAAATCTATGTATTCATATGAACTCATATGAGATCTATGGTATATATGACGGAGGCTGGCTTTTGTTTTCACCTGCTTCCTCACTCGAACGCGCCGTTCCACCTTAAATGGTGCAGCAGTTACATCCTGGTACCTCAGGCCATTTAAGGTGGTTCCTTCTTCTGATTTCCTCTTTTCCTCATCTTTCCGTCCTGCCTCAGCTTGTGGCCTACAGTGTTTGAGGGCTTAGCTGCCTGTCTTAGCCTCCACCTGCCCTGGCCACTATCTGGACAATGCAATACATAGACATGCTAATGCTAGTTTTGAGCTAACGGCTGTCAGACCTTTATTTCTGCCCTTGTTGATGTAAGGAAGATGAAGGAATGGCTCAGTCAGCAATGCTGCTGATGCTAAGAATGAAGCATCATGCACATGCAATAATGCTAATGGTGGCTATTGACTTTCATTCACTGTTAGCCACATTAGCAGGATGCTTTCTCTGCTGTTCTCGCTGTATCTTCTCGTCCCTCCCAGGCTTGTGTGTAATCATTGTGATGGATATGATCAATTCAATAATTCAGTGAGTTTAAATACAGTCATACAGCCTTCTGTGATCCAGTATTGTGTGGTGCGCTGAGGCAGTAGGCCGGGCTGGAGTTCTAGCTCGGTTTTGACCCCTGTAAGTGTGCTGTTCTCTCATCTTACCTGTTGTTCTGCTGATATACAGCTATATATCCCGATCTAGAATAGTAGGACATCTCTGTTGTCTATGAATTCCTTTGTTTTGATAAGTTTATATTTAGCACTTTAGCTCTTATCTTTAGAAGAGTTATACTTATGCTGC
The DNA here is from genome assembly GCA_024036415.1 of Prochilodus magdalenae. Classification (NCBI taxonomy): domain Eukaryota; kingdom Metazoa; phylum Chordata; class Actinopteri; order Characiformes; family Prochilodontidae; genus Prochilodus; species Prochilodus magdalenae. Next base: position 1,337,587 of record JAMWET010007010.1, read on the forward strand.
GCTATGTTTGAAGACTTTTCGTCTTTCCAACTTTCCGTCTTTTCAAGATGGAAAGTCAGAATCCAAGATGGCTGCAGTTGTAGTTGTAGCTTTGTACTGTATGCATTTGATACTGATAAGTCAAAATTGCCCAGTTTCCAGTACTAAGTTACAATGTGAATGCTCCGGTAAATCAGAATTCCTACTCAGAAACTTGGGAGAGCATCACCACCCCAGACCTTGAAATCCAAGATGGCTGCCACGTGTCAAAACTGTACTATCATACTGTTAACATATTAGCATTTATGTCTCTTTGGGTCTGATTAAACCTGTTGTACACACCATGCTGCCCGACTTCCATGTTTGGAGGTGTAGCTACAGTGTCAGGAAACAAAATACTGAAATGCCTAGCTATCAACATGTACTGCTAACATTGGCTAATGCCCGTATTCCGTAACAGCAAGTACATCAAGGTTTTCCTGGAGGTGCCAATTTTAGTTTTCTGAATTTTTTACTGGAACATAATTAGATGTTACTTCATTTCCAACTCCGACACCCAACTTCCAAGCTAAATGGAATGCACCATTAAGGCTGGGCGATATGAGGTTTGATATATATGCCTCACTAAGCATATCATGGATATTGTCACTTAAATAAAAATTGAAGAAGAATTCCACCCCAAATCCTTGCTAAATCCATTATTGCAATGCAAACTCATTCAGTGTAGACTGTAGAGGCTTATATGTCTTTACAGTGGTGGTGGTGGTGAACCAGCACATAACTACCCATTTTATCTAAACCACCAGTGAACCTACATGTGTATTTTCAGTGTTAAATGGAATGTTGATAATTGAAAAACCTGGAAAGATAATACTCTTTCTTTGGTAACTATTTTGCTTCACAGCGCCCTGCATGTATCCCTCCACTGTGGAGGATTTCTCCATCTTTCTCATTATTTGTATTTTTTTAAACACAAGGTGTTATATGAACAGCTTATAGTGGGAAATCTAAACATAGGAAGTTTTCCGAGGGGACTATTTTGCCTCGCAACAACACTCTGCATGTACTCTTCCACATGATTGGATTCAAATAAATGGATGACAAACTACATGAAATTGGTCTCAGATTTCGATCAGCTATTGCATGTACTGTAATAACTGTCTTTGAGGCTGCTCATAAAGGTGGATGTCTGGTTCCATTCACCAACACTTAACTATTCTGATTCGCCAAGATTCTCTAGAACAGAGCGTTTCACACCAAACCAATCTGATTGTCTTTGTTAACGTATTAACTGTTTAATTATGTAGGAATTTTGAAGAAAGAGTTTCAGAAAACCCTGTCAGGTGGTGTTTCATTAGACAGACAGCTTAATAGTCCTTAAATGTGTCACTGCTGTTGTTGTTTTTTTGGTCCAACTTCTCGACCTACATACTGTGATTTATATTGTGTAACTGTATTGAGGTATTGTGACATCGCCCACCCCTGGCTATGCTATGCTATGCTCGCTTAATTATGCTGACTTACATAATGAATTGCGTAATATTTCGCAGGGTAAAATGACAACAATGAGACTGAACATTAAAGGACGGGTTTTTCAAACATGGTGCAACCGAATGTGGTTCAATGGCATCACCCACAGAAGCCATTTGTGGGATCTTGTCCCATTAAAAAGGGGAATACTGCCGAATTATCTGCATAATCCTGCAAAATTTCTGGATTATTTGGTATAAAATGGTTAATTGTAGAGACTCGGATTTCTTTACAGTGGTGGTTATATACATGTTTGCTTCTTTTGTATCAGCACTTGTGGGGGAGCTGTAACAGTGTGCAATATATGAGCCAGATATGGCACACAACTCTTAAATATAGTGAGTTTACAGATATACTTTATAGTCATATTTTAGCCATACTCCCTTTACAGTACAGAGGCCAGAGTCGGGCCACATGTATAAGCTTTACTCTCTTTAGAGTATAGTGGGCCAGAGTTTGTCCACATCTGTTAGATATACTCACTTTACAGTATAGGGGCCGGAGTTGGGCCACATCTATAAGCTTTACTCTCTTTAGAGTATAGTGGGCCAGAGTTTGTCCACATCTGTTAGATATACTCACTTTACAGTATAGGGGCCAGAGTCGGGCCACATCTATAAGCTTTACTCTCTTTAGAGTATAGTGGACCAGAGTTTGTCCACATCTGTTAGATATACTCACTTTATAGTATAGGGGCCAGAGTTGGGCCACATCTATAAGCTTTACTCTCTTTAGAGTATAGTGGACCAGAGTTTGTCCACATCTGTTAGATATACTCACTTTATAGTATAGGGGCCAGAGTTGGGCCACATCTATAAGCTTTACTCTCTTTAGAGTATAGTGGGCCAGAGTTTGTCCACATCTGTTAGATATACTCACTTTACAGTATAGGGGCCGGAGTTGGGCCACATCTATAAGCTTTACTCTCTTTAGAGTATAGTGGGCCAGAGTTTGTCCACATCTGTTAGATATACTCACTTTACAGTATAGGGGCCAGAGTTGGGCCACATCTGTACATCTGTTAGTTTCACTCACTTTACGGTATAGTGGAACAGAGTTGGGCCACATCTGTTAGTTTTACTCACATTACAATATAGGGGTCAGGGTTGGGTCCATCTGTTAGATATACACACTTCACTGTTTACCAGCCAGAGTCGTGCCACCACCATACATCGGTTTTTTACTCGCTTTACAGTGTAGGGGCCAGAGTTGGGCCAGATCTGTACACCATGTTACATTGTGTAAAATGTGATTGTGATTTGGGCCTCATCCATGGTTTTACAGTATATGGACCAGTTTTAGGAAGAGGACCCAGACAGAATTGGGCTAACACAAAAGCAAGGATGTGGCCCGAAACTGGATCAGATCAATTTTGGTATCTGTTTGGAGCTACGGGGCGAATACAGCTGACAAGTGAATACAGCTTAGCTTTTAGCATTATGCAAATGAAACCATTGCATGCTTGACTCAAAGCATGTGGATATGTTCAGTAATCTGTAATAGATGTGATTTAGTGCTTCCCGACTGTGTATGACTGCTGATTGCTAACACATGGCTAAAAACATTAGCAGAACCTTTGCCTGTACTTTAGTTCATGTTTCTAGATAACAGAGTGTCATACGGTGTCAGACACCACATCATCAGATCTGTTACTGAACATCACACGTTGTGAGGCCAGCGTGTGATGACTTAGGCCTGCAGTTAGCACTGTGCTGACTTCTTCCACTGTTTGCCTCATTAGCCTCGTAGCTCCAGCGCTAACACTAAAAAAGCACACTTCAGGCAATCTCAGAAGTCGGAGTTGCCCTTAAAAGAAGTGTGTAAAGAGAACTCCGTCAATAAAGTCCTAATTCTGTCTTCCTGTCCTCCACAGCTCTCTCACAGGATTCCAAACCTGCTCCCCGCAAAGCTGGCTGACCTCTCCTGCCTTCTTCTGCTGCTTTCGTTCTTCACTTGAAGAACCAGACCTCAACGCTTCAACTAAAGAACTGGCCCGAGCACAGATAAACCATACAGAGAAATGAAGGAACGATGGACGATTTGAATAAAAGGAGAGCAACTCAAGAGCTTGCGAGTGTCCGTCTTTGAAGACGCTCGGACAGAGGTGTTGCGGGAAAGGAGAGCAGACGGGAGAAACACTCACAGTGTGTGACACACTTCCTGACGGCCTCCTACAGACAAGCACCCACATACACACACACACACACACACACACACACACACACATGATCAAGTGCTAATACATTCCTCATACTCACACAAATGCACACACCCACACTGACACATGCATGCGCTGACACTTAGCTACACGCTGCTAAGCTCTGAAACTCCAGTGGATCCTGAATAATTCATAGCAGTTACTGGACAGTAAGCCTGCAGAGGTTAGAGGGCTTTTCCTGCTGAACAGTACACGATAGTTACTGGACACTATAGTTTAGGGGGCCAAGCACTTTCATAACAGCCTTTATAGGGTCCCCACACATACGTTCCCACACCCGCACATCCATTCTCCGGCCTCAAGATGATGTGCGAAGTGATGCCCACCATATCGGAGGATGGACGTGGAGGAAGCGGCGGGGGTCCATCCTCTCCCGCCAGCGGTGGAGGGGGTATGGGGGGCGGGATGGGAGGTATGGGTGGCTATGGAAGCCGCGAGTCCCGAGGCGGCGACGAAGGAGGCAGTACGGGGAACCTGGAGAGCCTTATGGTGAACATGCTGACGGAGAGAGAGCGGCTGCTGGAGAGTCTGAGAGAGACACAGGACAGTCTGGGAACCGCTCAGCTGCGGCTGCGAGAACTGGGGCATGAGAAGGACTCTCTACAGAGACAACTCTCCATCGCACTGCCGCAGGTACAGCAACCTGCACAAATACATTGCGCAGAGACCACCCCTCATATGTTTAATGAGTCAAAGTGACACCACTGATCATGTAGGAGCACTCTTTGGTTCTACAGGAACAGACTGTAGTCCATCTGTTTCTCTGTATACTTTATTACCCTGTTCTTCTGCCCTGTGGACCCCCACAGGACCACCACAGAGCAGGTATTGCGTGAGTGGTGGATCATTCTTAGCACTGCAGTGACACTGATGTGGTGGTGGTGTGTTAGTGTGTGTTGTGCTGGTGTGAGTGGATCAGACACAGCAGGTCTGTCTTTAAACACTGTGTCCACTCACTGTCCACTCTATCCACTCTGATCCTCCTTGTAGATGAACAGTCAGAGACAATAGCTCATCTGCTGCTGCACAGTGCAGTGTTGGTCATCCTCTGGTTCTTCATCACTGGTCACAGGATGCTGCCCACAGGACCCTGTCCACAGGATGCTGTTGGTGGGTTTGTGGATGATTCTCAGTCCAGCAGTGACACTGAGGTCTTCCACAACACTACTGTCTCTGATCCACTCACGCCAGCACAACACACACTAACACCACGTCAGTGTCACTGCAGTGCTGAGAATGATCCACCACCCACGTAATACCTGCTCTGGGCTGGTCCTGTGGGGGTCCTGACCATTGAAGAACAGGGTAATTAAGTATACAAAGAAACAGATGGAGTACAGTCTGTACCTGTAGAACTACCGAGTGCTCCTATGAGGTCAGTGGAGCTGATGACACAGACAGTGTAGCGTGTAGATATAAGAAGGTGGACCTAGTGAATTGGTCAGTGACCAGACGGAAAAGTTGAAAAGGCTAATGGTTAATAATAGCAGTGTAGAGAGAGTAAGAGAGAGAAAACGGAGAGAGCTAGAGAGAGAGAGACAGAAAATGATAGTGACCTGGATTTGTATGCGCTGACCTGTCCTTGTCTGAATCAGACTGGTCTGGTGTTTGTGAATAAGGGTCTTCATTTATACCCCACAGATTTGTCCCGTACATGCCAAATCCAATCACAGCTGTTATTGGTACCCATGGTATTACACACTGTTAGGTACGTGTCTGGCTGCTGTGCTGTTAGACCGACAGATCATTTCCCAGACTGCACTGGGGACTGTTCTGGCCTATTTTGCTTACTTGACCTAATCTAAGAGTAGTACCTGTTTGGGTTGCTCTCTTTTCTGCTGTTGTCTAGTGTTTGAGCGTGTGGTTCTGGTCCAGCCAGACATGTACCTAACAGTGTGTAATACCACGAGTACCAATAACAGCAGTGATTGAATTGAGCATGTACTGGACAAGTTTCTGGATGTACTCCACATCAGTGTTCAGACACTTTTTCAAGAACTGTGCTGTGGGGCCAAATTTGGTGGATGCCTTCCCTGGCCCGATTCCAAGGAGAATTCCCTGTAGACTGTGATTTTTGCCACAGCTGGTAGACAAGTAAGACGTTAAAAAATAATTACTGGACCTGATACACAGTGATCTAATGGTGTGTAGTTATTGCTGAATGTTACTTAGACAGCTGATTTACAAAAGATGAAATTAAGAAATTAAGGAACAATTGGAAAGTAATTTGGGCCGTAGTTTTGGACATACTGGGTGTCATGTCAACACTCTGCTGAACCATGGCTTGAAATGAATACAGAGATAGCTAGCATGTATTGGTTCACTGTCTTAATAAGGGTGGCAACCCATTAATCGTTTGCCACTTCTGGACCAACAGAGACTTTTATTTTGAAAAATAAACTAAAAACTAATATTACAAACAACTAAAAGGAGAAAAATGTTTACTATTGATACAAATAACTGATACAAAGTGATTTCATTGAATATAGTTTAGTTGCTGACGCTGAGCATTATTTACACAGCTGATTTAAACAGGATAAAATAAAGGAATGAATTACAAAAAGGTCATTTAGGATATGAAAGTAAAACGAATGACAAAATGAGGATTTTCTTTAATACTCTGCTCAACCTGCGGTGGCCCATCTGAAAAACACTTAGCAAAACAATAGTGGACCACCAGCTTCGCTGTCAGTTGGCCAACATGGGTCTGCTATCCTCTTAATGCTAGGCTCAAAAAGGATACCCAGATAGGTAGCATATATTGGTCCGCTGGCTTGATAAAGTTGGCACCCTGGTGATTGTTTGCCACTGCTGGACCACCCTGTTTATTGTCCTGTGTACAAAATCGAACTAGTTTTCATCTCCTCAAACTATTTTTAAATGCACAGAGACTTTTATTTTGGAAAGTAAACTAAAGACAAATATTACAAACAACTGAGGGAAGAAAATTATCACTAGGCCTGATACAAAGGGGTTTAGTTGAAAGTAGTTTAGTTACTGACGCTGAACGACGTTGAACTGATTTTAAATGCACAGAGACTTTTATTTTGGAAAGTAAACTAAGACAAATATTAATTTGCATATAAATTACAAACAACTGAATGAAAAATAAAAATAGCTCTGATATGAAACACTTCAGCTGAAAATGTAACTGGCGACTTATTTGTTTATAAAAGATGAATATATGAATAAATTGGACTTTGAGTGTAAAATGAGTGATAAAGTGGGATTTTCTCCAGTTCTCTGGATAACTGCCTGGAAAAAGCAGAGCTGAACCGCCAGTGAACCGCCAGCTTTGCCATTAGTCGGACGGCAGTGGCCCCTATTCATATGCTATCCGGGTTAATGTACATTAGCATAGCTGAAAACATTACCAGCACCGTTGTCTGTGCGTTAGTTCGTGATTGTAGATAACAGAGATTCTTACACATTCAGAAACCACATCGCGTCTGTTACAGATTTGAGGCTGGTGTGTGATAATGCAGGCCTACTTTTAGCACCACGCTAGGACTTAGCGCTGCGTCCTCCACTGTTAGCTGCATTAGCCTTGTAGCTCCAGTGCTAACACTAGTTGGGGGGGGGTGGGGAGTAGATATTCGGTCATGGCATTAAGGTCCTTTTGGAGCGAAGACTTTGGGATGGTACCGGCAGAGTCAGCATAGGTGAAAAGGTCACGTGAACACAGAATCATGGGAATTTGGTGCCAAATGGAATTCCAGCCCAGTCTCAGTGAGATTCACTTCCACAGTGCCAAAGTGCGACGGGCCCACTGAGTTACCATCTGCAGCACTAAGCTTTTTTTTCTATTTTCTCTCTCATTTCTTTTTCTCCCTCTCTCTCTCTCTCTCTGTCTCTCTCTCTCTCATTCTCTCTCTCTTTCTCAATTCTATTCTTCCCTCTCTCTGTCTCTCTCACTGTGTTTCCCAGGCTGGAATTTTTGCTCTTTTTGCTTTTGTTCACTTAAGTCAGTTTTTTATGGTTTGATTGTCTCTAAATACTCTGATTGCCTGATTACCTGACTGTTCACCAGTCTAATAAGGAAATTACTGTATTATTAATAATGGTATCAGTAATCACAGGTCATTGAACTAGTACCTCATTTGTGTCCTCCTCACTGGAGTCACATCATTATGACCACCAACTAATATCCAGAGTAAGTGCCATGTGCAGCATGGACAGAAGCTAGATGGGCTGGGATTGACTCAGTCAGGTCCTGGTAGATTGTCACAGAGATCTGGAGCCATTCTGACTGCAGGGTCCATAAAGCAAACACAACGATCGAGGTGTTCCCACAGATGCTCAGTTGGGTTCAAGTCTAGGGAATTAGGAGGCCAGGTTAGTACTTGGAAGTCTTGATCATGCTCTTCCAACCAATGTCGGACATTTCTAGCCGTGTGCCACATGGCATTGTCTGATTTTAACAGGACAGGCCGGAATAATTCAAACATTGCGGCATCTGTATGTTTGATATTTGGTTTCGGTGTTTAGGCTGCCTCTACACAGTGAGACTTTCATGCAACTAATTCCCTGCTACATGATTCCTGTGATTTCAAGTCGTTCAGTTACTCATATTTTTGCATACATTGTGTCATGGAGCTCATCTTGGCCTCCTGTTATTATTTTCATTGCTCTGATTATAAATGAATCTGAGGTTGGTGTTAATTTAGGTGAGGTCAAGAGGAGAGAAACTGAATCTAGCTAGATCACCAGCTGACTAAACAGAAGAACAAGCAGCCTAACAGTGGTTAGCTTTATCTGGTTATCTAGTTGCTGTCATTTTTATTGGCTATTTCATGAAACTGTTTCCACAAAGTTGCAACCGAGTCTTAAAAGAGTTGCAGGATGCTTTGAGGAGGAATTTAGGTAATGTAAACTATATAAATAGCATTAAAGTTGTACAAGTTTTATGAAACTGTCAATTAAAATGTTTCATGATCATGTCACATGACCTCGGTTTTAGCTGGTAATTTTACTGGACCAATGGAAATTAGAAACTAGTACCACTTAACTAGTAGCGTATATATTTATGTATTTCTATATCTGCGAAGTTTCAAACGACTTGTGTTATTCAACTTAAGTGGAATTTAGGTTAATGTAAGTTTCAAGCTATTGAAGTATATGGAATTATTGCATATGGAACCATATGTCAGCTTACACAGCGTGTAACAGTGTTTGTGTGTGACCCTGTGGTCAGGAGCTGCTCACTGAAGCATCCAGAAGTAGAAATACCGGAATACAGCCAACAAAATGAACCAGCACTCTCATCTCAGGCAGCATGTCTTTACATTCTGACCCATTCATGCAACTAGTTGCACACTGTGAATTCCATGCAACGGAACTTTCATGCAACTTGACGGTCAAATATTGTTTGATCACTCAACTAGTACCTCGTTTGTGTCCTCCTCACTGGAGTCACATCATCATGACCACCAACCAATATCCAGAGTAAGTGCCATGTGCAGCATGGACAGCAGATAGATGGGCTGGGATTGACTCAGTCAGGTCCTAGTAGGTTGTCACAGAGATCCGGAGCCATTCTGACTGCAGGGTCCATAAAGCAAACACGGCGATCGAGGTGTTCCCACAGATGCTCAGTTGGGTTCAAGTCTAGGGAATTAGGAGGCCAGGGTAGTACTTGGAAGTCTTGATCATGCTCTTCCAACCAATGTCGTGACACTTGGCATTGTCTTGGTAGGAGATCCCTTCTGCCCCAGTTGGGGTATGGGTGTACGTGATCTCCATAGATAGATTCATACCCATGCCTTCCACATGGATGAGTAGGAATGCCACTTATATAAGGAAGCCATGCACCGATTTTATTAAAAGTTGGAAGTGGTCGTAAGAATGTTTATATATGACTTAAAACCTCCAATACAAACTGTGCCAATAATAATAATAATAATAATAATAATAATAATAGGTTACACTTCTATAGCAATAGTGTGTCTCTGTTCTGGATAATTTCTGAACACAGCTGTATGTTTTATTAATGTGCATGTATGTGTGCGCAGGAGTTTGCGGTGTTGACCAAAGAGCTGAACGTGTGTCGGGAGCAGCTGCTGGAGAGAGAGGAGGAGATCGCTGAGCTGAAGGCAGAGAGGAACAACACACGGGTCAGTAACTACACTACTGTACTGTTTGCCCAGACACCGTCTTCAGATTGTGCTGTGTCATATATATCAGCGCTGTAAACAAGTTTCATCACAGTGTGACACTGCATCAAATCTGTTCACCAAAGATCTGAGTGATTTTCATTTCCTGCTTCTGCTGCTCAGGCGGCTGGTAGACGCCGTTCATCATTGGTTGCTTTAATGTGAACACAAGCAGACAAGCACACCAGACACTCTAACATGCTATACACTCATTCATTAATCTCATTCTCTCTCTCTCTCTCTCTCTCTCTCTCTCTCTCTCTCTCTCTCTCTCTCTCTCTCTCTCTCTCTGTAGCTGCTGTTGGAGCATTTAGAGTGCCTGGTGTCTCGTCATGAGCGTTCTCTCAGGATGACGGTGGTGAAGCGGCAGGCTCAGTCTCCGGCTGGAGTGTCCAGCGAGGTCGAGGTACTGAAGGCCCTAAAGTCCCTGTTTGAGCACCACAAGGCGCTGGACGAGAAGGTGAGCACCATTTGTATTCCACTGCAGAGCTGCACAGACATGTCAAGGGGCGGAGCTTCAGTGAGGGAATTAAGGGCGAGCTGAACATAATGTTACAGTGCATTAGGAAAGTGCATCTCCGTCAGTGAGGCTGAGCCAATATACATCAGACTGCCTACGATCCGATACAGTAAAGATACAAATGAGGCAGCTACTAATACGATATGATATGATTCACTGTCACGATATGATTAACACAACATGATTCAGCTCGATATGATGCAGAGCTGTTCAGTATAGCCCAGATAGACTTGTGTTTCTTTGGTCATCCATTTTCAATGCATGTCAGTCCAATTTGTATGCCTCACGGATCTCATTTCAGAAACAGACCTTCAGTGTGAGTAATTAGTAAATGGAGCTGATATAATTGAGGTAGAGTGTAGGTACATTGAGGTGGTCATACCGTTACGCCCGATTAGTGTATACACTGTATATACAATATATATGAATTAGATTTACAGATGCATAGAAGTTAGAAGCAGCGCATCCGAATAGTATTCGGTATGGTGTTATACTGGAACCGAAGTACACACATCTACATTCAGGATCATTGTTTCTTCAGTTTTTCTCTTTGCTGCCACCATCATTTAAATACAACTGCTTTTTTTCTCCTTCCCTCTTGTCCTTTCCTTTCTTTCCCTCTTCATCCTTCCTTCTCTCTCACTGTCCTCTTCTGTAGGTGAGAGAGAGATTGCGTGTGGCTCTGGAGAGAGTAGCAGTCCTGGAGGAGGAACTAGAGTCTTCATCCAGTGAGGTATTGATCCCTCTTTCTGCTCCTTGCAATACCATATACATGAGATACCGTACACCCGGGATACCGTCCACCCATAATGCCATACACCCGGGATACCATACACCCCAGATACCATACACCCAGCATACCATATACATGTGATACCATACACCTGGGATAACATAGCAATTGTCTGGCAACACCTTAGCAACCACCTGAGACACCTTAGCAACCACCTGGGGTACCCTAACAATGGTCTAGCAAAACCTTAGCAACCCCCGGAGATATTATAGGATTGGCCCAGCAACACATTAGCAAATATATGGAATACCATGGCAATGGCCTAACAACCAGCACCTTAGCACCCTTGTTTTGTTATCAGATTAATTTTCTTCTTCTGTCCATCCACCTGGTCCTCCTCACAGGTGCTGACTCTGCGGGACCAGATCAAAAGAAGAGAGCGAGGGTTGGACAATGGAAAAGAGGTGAGACTTCCAAACCTGACTGGCCTTACACTCCTTTTTACATTCAATGCTGATTCTTCCCTGTTCCTTTTCCCAGCGACTCCCAAACGGCCCGTCCTCCATCTTGGATGATGGAGAGATCGACAGACAGAGAGAAGGAGAGATTGAGCGACAGAGAGCAGAGCTTTCACAGCTGAAGGAGAGACTGGCACTCATGTGCAGACAGGTGTGTCCCAATGTGTGTATAAGTGTGTGTGTGTGTGTGAGAAAGTAAGTGGGAATGAAAGTAGAGAGAGAAAGAGATGGCGGTGAAGTAAAAAAGGAAAGGGAATAAGAGTGGGAGTGAAAGTAGAGAGGGAGAAAGAGAGGGAAAGGGGAGAGAGAGGAAGGGGGGCAGATGAGAGAAGGAGAAAATATATAGAGTGAGGGAGAAAACGAAGGAGAGAAATTAGTGAGAGAGAAAGTATAGAGAGGTAGTCAACAGATAAAGGAAGGTAAAGGAGAAAGTAGAGAGGGAGGAAGACAAATTAGAGGGAAAGAGAGATAATGTTTAAAGACAGAGGGACAAAAATTAGGGTAAGGGAGAATTACAGAGGGATAGATAAAGGTAAAAGAAAGGAAAGGACAAAAATAAAAAGATATAGAGAAAATAGAGAAGAATGAAGAGAGAGAGGAAGAAGAGAGGGAAACAAATTAGAGAGAGAGAATAGAGATAGAGAGGAGGAAGAGAGATGAAGACAAATTAGAGAGAGAGAATATATAGAGAGAGGGAAATAGATGGAAACAAATTAGAGAGGGTGAGAAAGTAGAGAGAAGGTAAAAGAGAAATGAGAGAAAAA
>JAMWET010007010.1:1355000-1362500 GCA_024036415.1 Prochilodus magdalenae
GTAGTTACAATGTTCTCTACTATACTGTGTATTATACTGTGCAGTATACTGAGTATTATACTGTGTATTATAATGTTCAGTATACTGTGTATTATACTGTGTATTATAATGTTCAGTATAATGTTTAGTATACTGAGTATTATACTGTTTAGTATACTGAGTATTATACTGTGTATTATAATGTTCAGTATACTGAGTATTATAATGTTTACTATACTGTGTATTATAATGTTCAGTATACTGTGTATTATAATGTTCAGTATACTGAGTATTATAATGTTCAGTATACTGTGTATTATAATGTTCAGTATACTGTATATTATAGTATGTATTATAATGTTCAGTATACTGTGTATTATACTGTGTGTTATAATGTTCAGTATACTGTGTATTATACTGTATATTATAATGTTCAGTATACTGAGTATTATACTGTGTATTATAATATTCAGTATACTGAGTATTATAATGTTTACTATACTGTGTATTATAATGTTCAGTATACTGTGTATTATACTGTGTATTATAATGTTCAGTATACTGTGTATTATAATGTTCAGTATACTGTATATTATAGTATGTATTATAATGTTCAGTATACTGTGTATTATACTGTGTGTTATAATGTTCAGTATACTGTGTATTGTAATGTTCAGTATACTATGTGTTATACTGTGCTGTATACTGAATATTATACTGTGTATTATACAGCAAACTATAATGTTTCCTATACTGTGTATTATATTGTTCAGTATACTGTATAATGTTTACTATACTGTATACTATACTCTATACTTTACTGTATACTATACTGTGTAATATACTTTGTATTATACTGTACAGTATACTAAATATTATACTGTGTATTATACCATGAGGTATAACCTTAACTATACTGTATACTGTGTATTGTACTGTGCAGTATTAGGTAGGCTAAATTGTGGGTTATACTGTGTGTTATACTGCGCAGTGTAATTTTTTCCATTTTGTATACTATACCAGGTACTGTACTGTGTATTATACTATGCAGTATAATGTTTACCGTGCTGTATACTATACTGTATATTATACTGCAAATTTTAATGCTTGTTATGCTGTGTACTACACTGTTAACTTTATTGTGTAATATACGTTGCACTATAACGTTTATTATACTTTTTACTGTGGAATAGAATGTGCGTGTTATACTGTACTGTATACGTATACCGTACTATATGGCGATTGCTATGCTGCATATTAGTCACAGGAGCACTGGAATCATAGAGGATACAGTATATAATATCCATTCTATGTACAGTACTGCACAGATGCTTTAGGCACCTGAGAAAGTTTGAACTGGCGCTCCACTTGGCTGTTGCTTTTTTTTGGCTGTTGCTCGTTGGTTGACTTGCAGTTCTCCTGTGAGCGCTGGACAGCTGAGGGACTATTTTGCCACGTCAGTGCTGTGGTTTCAGACATGCATTTTAGTGATGAACAGAAAGACGCATTTGAATGAGAGGTACAGTCACAGAAACAAGATGCAAGCAACCGGGCTTTAGGGTGGACATGCAAATAGGTCAGAAGCTAGAACGATGCATTAACTCTGGCACCCCTAATACATAAAACCCAAGCAAGAATGTGTGGAATCTACAGCACTATAATGGAGCTGCATATGTAATGTTATAAAAAAAGGTCCAGGAGTGTAAAATATTTATATTATGATGCTGCTACTACAGTAGCACTGTATTAAAAATAAGTCAGATGTGCCCAGAATGATTTAAAAGATTCAGTGAGAATCATTTTCACAAGGGTTTTAGTTCTAACCTGTGTACAGTTTACGTCTATATGTTTACATGTATGTACAGTTTAATGCTATAAGCTGTGTTATTGTCCTGCAGGTATCTCAGTGCCCAGCGGGAGGCGACGTCTCTCCATGACATCAAAGACAAGCTGGAAAATGAACTGGCCAGCAAAGAGTCTCTGTACAGACAGGTACGAGAGTGACTTCAGGTTTTGTTGTTATGTGAACACAGGGCACACTGCTGTAAAAGCCTTTGATATACCTGAGATATAAAAAACTTTCAACACATCTGCTCAAGATGGAACACACTTAAATCTGCCATATTACTCATTTGTATAGAAACAGCTTCAGGTTCAGATTTTACTCACCTTCTAAAAATCAAGGTTACAGCTGGGATGCTCTTTTGTGGGCTGATCCAGATAAGCAGTACATTTTATGTAGACGTAGTTTGCCATACTGTTTATTATGCAGTCTACTACACTGTATGTTATACTCTGCATTGTACTGCACAGTATAATGTTTAATATACTGAGTGCTATACTGAGTATTATACTGTGCAGTGTACTATGTACTGTACTGTAAGTGATACTGTGCACAATACCATGTATTATACAGTGTAGTATAATGTTTAATATACTTTGGACTGTACTGTGTATTATTATTGTGCAGAATATGCATACCATACGGTATATTTACTGTGCAGTATACTATATACTGGGCTGTAAATTATACTGTGTACTATACTACATATTATACAGTGTTTACTATACTGGGTACTATACTGTGTAATTTACTGTGCAGAATATGCATACTATTATGCATATTAAACTTTGCAGTATATATGTACCATACTGTATATTCTAATATAATGTTAACTTACTTTGTATTATACTGTGTCCTATAATTTGTGTTATACTGCTAGGTTACTATCCTGTACTATACTGTGTATTATAATATGCAGGTATGATGTTTACTATACTGTGTATTATAATATGAGGTATGATATTTACTACAATGTGTATTATAATATGCAGGTATGATATTTACTACACTGTGTATTATAATATGAGGTATGATATTTACTGCACTGTGTATTATAATATGAGGTATGATATTTACTACACTGTGTATTATAATAGGCAGGTATGATATTTACTACACTGTGTATTATAATATGCAGTATGATATTTACTGCACTGTGTATTATAATATGAGGTATGATATTTACTACACTGTGTATTATAATATGGGGTATGATATTTACTATACTGTGTATTATAATATGCAGTATGATGTTTACTATACTGTGTATTATAATATGCAGTATGATGTTTACTATACTGTGTATTATAATATGGGGTATGATGTTTACTATACTGTGTATTATAATATGCAGGTATGATGTTTACTATACTGTGTATTATAATATGCAGGTATGATATTTACTATACTGTGTATTATAATATGCAGTATGATGTTTACTATACTGTGTATTATAATATGCAGTATGATGTTTACTGCACTGTGTATTATAATATGCAGGTATGATATTTACTACACTGTGTATTATAATATGCAGCATGCTGTTTACTACACTGTATTATAATATGCAGGTATGATATTTACTATACTATGTATTATAATATGCAGGTATGATATTTACTGCACTGTGTATTATAATATGCAGTATGATGTTTACTGCACTGTTTATTATAATATGCAGCATGCTGTTTACTACACTGTGTATTATAATATGAGGTATGATGTTTACTGCACTGTTTATTATAATATGCAGCATGCTGTTTACTACACTGTGTATTATAATATGAGGTATGATATTTACTACACTGTGTATTATAATATGCAGTATGATGTTTACTATACTGTGTATTATAATATGCAGTATGATGTTTACTGCACTGTGTATTATAATATGAGGTATGATGTTTACTGCACTGTGTATTATAATATGCAGTATGATGTTTACTACACTGTGTATTATAATATGCAGGTATGATATTTACTATACTGTGTATTATAATATGCAGGTATGATGTTTACTGCACTGTGTATTATAATATGCAGTATGATGTTTACTGCACTGTGTATTATAATATGCAGTATGATGTTTACTTTACTGTGTATTATAATATGCAGTATGATGTTTACTGCACTGTGTATTATAATATGAGGTATGATGTTTACTACACTGTGTATTATAATATGCAGTATGATGTTTACTGCACTGTGTATTATAATATGAGGTATGATATTTACTACACTGTGTATTATAATATGCAGTATGATGTTTACTATACTGTGTATTATAATATGCAGTATGATGTTTACTACACTGTGTATTATAATATGCAGTATGATGTTTACTGCACTGTGTATTATAATATGAGGTATGATGTTTACTGCACTGTGTATTATAATATGCAGTATGATGTTTACTGCACTGTGTATTACACTTTGTGTTATGCTGTGGATTATACTGTATATTATACTCCGCAGTATAATGTTTCCTAAAGTGTATACTGTACTGTGTATTATGGCGCTCAGTATAATGTTTACTATACTTTGCACAATATAAGATAAATGAGCTGTAATCTGATAGGCTGGCCTGTTATGCACCTCATTCAGAAAAATATGAACTTAAAGCTTGAATGAGCGGGTCTGTAGAATCTTACTGGACCGCAACGTAAATTTGCCAGACTATCTTCAAAGCATTTCATTCACCTGTAGCCTTCAAGTGTGTGCTCAGCACCGACGTAACACTCTCCCACGCTGGCATTCCAGCGGTCATCAGAGATATGGACAAAACAAACCGAGTAAACCAAAGAGCTCCAAACATGATGGCAGTACGTCTTGCGAAATGCCTGCTGTCGTAGGGCGTAGCGGTCTGAGGTTTGACTCTCTGTGATCAGAACTTTCAGATGTGGATTTGAGGAATTTTGTTTGGGGTTTCTGTGTAAAGTCTGGACTCGTATCCCTGTGCCTTCTATACGGTGGAATGGATTTTCCGGAAAGATTTACGACGCTGGAGTTTTTTTAATGTCTCTTCAGCTCAGAGTATCCATGTTATCTTAGGCTCTTAAACTCTGCTCCGTGATTATAGTGATTATACCAATCACTGGTATGGATTATTAGCATAGGCGCCAGGTTAGGGGGGCACACTGGATAGGTTGCTCCCTCCCCTAGGTCCTACCCCACAGCTGGAGAACAGCAGTCCCAGGATGCAGACTGCTTTTATGTTAAGAGCTTAATGAGTGATATGAATTGATATACGACCTGTTAGAGGTAGAGCTTATATAAATATGTACTCATCATCATCACCCAGAAGGAATCAACCGACAGGACTGAAACTTGGTGGGGAGGTCTGGCTTTGTGAGACATTCTAATGATTCAAGTTTCACGCTCAGCCGTGCATGTGATGTAAGCAAGGATGGGTCTTATCGCTGTACCTGACTGACCCAAGAGCCACGATTGCAGACATTCAGCGAGCAGTGGTGCCTCCATGAATCATCCTGTTGGTGCCAGCACCATTGGCGGACGGCTGTATGAAGCAGAACTACATTCACACAGACTGTTACGACGACTGAACCTTAACACCACGTCAACGTCACCAGAGACTGCAACAGTGTCGTGCCAGACTGTCATGGAGTGGTTGTTTTCAGTGACGAGTGTCGCTTTTGTCTCCCTCTCTCTCTCTCTCTGTCTCTCTCTCTCTCTCTCTCTCTCTCTCTTTCTCTGTCTCTCTCTCTCTGTCTCTCTCTCTCTCTCTTTCTCTGTCTGTCTCTCTGTTTCTCATGTAGAGTGAAGAGAAGAACAGGCAGCTACAGGAACGCCTAGACGATGCTAAGCAGAAGCTCCAGCAGACACTGCAGAGAGCTGAAACACTGCCCGAGATCGAGGCTCAACTCGCCCAGAGAGTGGCTGCTTTAAACAAGGTACTGACTATACACTGACCACTCACACTGACTGTACACTGACCACTCTCACTGACTACACACTGACCACTCACACTGACTGTACACTGACCACTCACACTGACTGTACACTGACCACTCTCACTGACTACACACTGACCACTCACACTGACTATACACTGACTATACACTGACCACTCTCACTGACTATACACTGACCACTCACACTGACTATACACTGACCACTCTCACTGACTGTACACTGACCACTCTCACTGACTACACACTGACCACTCACACTGACTATACACTGACCACTCTCACTGACTGTACACTGACCACTCTCACTGACTGTACACTGACCACTCACACTGACTGTACACTGACCACTCACACTGACTGTACACTGACCACTCTCACTGACTATACACTGACCACTCACAGTCCACATTGAAAAAAAAAAAAAAAAACCCCCCCCCCCCCTGTAAAAATACACTGACCACTCTCACTGACTGTACACTGACCACTCTCACTGACTGTACACTGACCACTCACACTGACTATACACTGACCACTCACACTGACTGTACATTGACCACTCTCACTGACTGTACACTGACCACTCACACTGACTGTACACTGACCACTCTCAGTGACTGTACACTGACCACTCTCACTGACTGTACACTGACCACTCACGCTGACTATACACTGACCACTCTCACTGACTGTACACTGACCCTCCACGCTGACTGTAACACTGACCACTCACAGTGACTATACACTGACCACTCCACAGTGACTATACACTGACCACTCACACTGGACTATACACAAGACTCCACTCACACTGACTATACACTGACCACTCACACGACTATACACATTGACACTCTCACTGACTACACACTGGACACTTACTTCTGACTACATACACTGACCACTCTCACTGACTGTACACACTGACCACTCACACTGACTACACACTGACTGTCACCACCTCACACTCTGACTATACACTGACCACTCACACTGACTACACACTGACCACTCACACTGACTATACACTGACCACTCACACTGACTACACACTGACCACTCACACTGACTATACACTGACCACTCACACTGACTATACACTGACCACTCACACTGACTATACACTGACCACTCACACTGACTATACACTGACCACTCACACTGACTATACACAGACCACTCACACTGACTATACACTGACCACTCACACTGACTATACACAGACCATACACACTGACTATACACTGGCCACACACACTGATTATATACTGACCCCTCACTCTGACTATACACTGACCACTCACACTGATTATACAATGACCACTCACACTGACTACACACTGACCACTCACACTGACTATACACTGACCACTCACACTGACTGTACACTGACCACTGACTCTGACTGTACACTGACCACTCACACTGACTATACACTGACCACTCACACTGACTGTACACTGACCACTCACACTGACTATACAATGACCACTCACACTGACTATACACTGACCACTCACACTGACTGTACACTGACCACTCACACTGACTATACAATGACCACTCACACTGACTATACACTGACCACTCACACTGACTGTACACTGAACACTCTCACTGACTACACACTGACTACACACTGACTACACACTGACCACTCACACTGACTATACACTGACCACTCACACTGACTGTACACTGACCACTCACACTGACTATACAATGACCACTCACACTGACTATACACTG
>JAMWET010007010.1:1367500-1402761 GCA_024036415.1 Prochilodus magdalenae
CATGTTGCTAGGTGGGCATCCTCAGATGGATTCCACCACATTTTGGGATCTATCACACCCAAACCATTAAATCAAATCAGACCTTTCATTCAGCACCGAGTCATTTTATATATGGAATTATAGTCAAATAACAACTACTCTTCCTACTACTCTCTCTCTCTCTCTCTCTCTCTCTCTCTCTCTTCCCTCTTTCTTCCCTCTCTCTCTCACCTCCCTCTCTTTCTCTCTCTCTCTCTCTCTCTCTCTTCCCTTTCTCCCGCACCTTCCTCTCTCTCTCTCTCTCTCTCTCTCTCTCTCTCTCTCTCTCTCTCTCTCTCTCTCCCTCTCTCTTTTTCTCCCAGGCCAGGCAGAGAGAGAGGATGAATGATGAACACAATAAGCGTCTCTCGGACACAGTGGACAAGCTGCTGTCTGAATCAAACGAGCGTCTGCAGCTCCACCTGAAGGAGCGCATGGCCGCGCTGGAGGAAAAGGTGAGTTCTCTGGCCGCTCATTACTACCTCTGGTAATTACGTGATTATAGTAATGATGTAATGATGATGCCGAAACTCTTCGTCTGTCAGAATGCGCTGTCTGAGGAACTGGCCAACATGAAGAAGATCCAGGATGACCTGCTGGCAAACAAGGTGAGCTCCTCTGAACACACCTGCAGGACCAGGCAGTACCCAGAGCTTCTAATGACCCTGCCCTGCCCTGCCCTGCCCTGCCCTGCCCTGCCCTGCCCTGCCCCGTCCTGCCCTGTCTTGCCCTGCCGTGCCCTGCCCTGCCCTGTCTTGCCCTTTAATACAATTACCTCTTCTCCTCCCTTTCCTTTTATTCCTTTCCATATTTTTTCTTGTCCTTTCTTTTCCTTTAATGTTCTTTCTTCCACATCGTTTACTTCCATGTCCTATTATTTCCTTTCCATTCTTCCATTTCGTTCCTTCACTTTCTTTTCCTTTTCTTTCCCTTTTTTCCCTTTTTCTTTCCTTACCTCCTTCCCTTCCCTTTCCTTCTTTTGGCCTTTTCTTGTCTTTCCTTTCATTCCTTCATTCCTTCCTTTCATTTCCTTCACTTCCTTTCCATTCTATTATTTCTTACCTCCTTTCCTTTCCTTTCCTTTCCT
Source organism: Prochilodus magdalenae (assembly GCA_024036415.1). Classification (NCBI taxonomy): domain Eukaryota; kingdom Metazoa; phylum Chordata; class Actinopteri; order Characiformes; family Prochilodontidae; genus Prochilodus; species Prochilodus magdalenae. The sequence goes on from JAMWET010007010.1 coordinate 1,368,606, forward strand.
TTCCTTTTTGTTTCTTTTCTTCACTTTCCTTCAATTCCTCTATTATGTGTGCACCATTTCTTTTCTTTATGTTCTCACTCTTTTCCCTCTTTCTTCTCATCAGGATCAACTCATTGCAGAGCTGGAGCGATTGCAGTTGGAGATGGACCAACTCAGAGGAAGGCCAGGCTCCTCCTACTCTCGGTAAGCTCCTCCTTCTATTTGTTGGCCTGGACTCCTTCAGGAAGAAGTGGATGCGTATTTGTGGTCCTGGCTGACTGTGGAGTTTCACTGCTGTGCTGGAGTTGAGTTTAGATATGATCTTAGATCATATGTGTCAGTCATAAATCCCACTACAATAACCACCTGTATTTAAGGGTCAGTGTGCGCTTCCATGCTCCCTGAGCACGCCTGTCCTGCTCTGCCCCCTGCAGGTCTCTACCCGGCAGTGCTCTGGAGCTGCGGTATTCCCAGGGGGGTGGATCCTTACCGGCAGGCTCCACCTCCCACATTGATCACTATGGCAGCACAGGCTCAGGGGGCGTGGTCAGGCGGACGCACCATGGACGCTGGGGTGGAGCCAGGGAGGATGCCAGCAAGGTGAGGAGTTTTGCTCTGCCGTCATGATGCTTACAGCCTGGCATCCGTAAATTTCAGGATTACTGAAAAGTGATCGGAATACTGAAACCCTGAAACGCTGGGGGTCCCCAGACGTCTGACAGGCTCTTCTCTCCCTGTGCTGCAGTATGGAGAGTGGGACAGCGGGGCCCTGCTGGGTCCAGGGTTCGAGGGTGGAGTTGAGGGCGGATGCTCCGACGAAGAGGAGGACCGCGAGACGCTGTTTGGCTCGGAGCTCCTGTCTCCCAGCGGACAGACAGACGTCCAGACGCTGGCCATCATGCTTCAGGAGCAGCTGGAGGCCATCAACAAGGAAATCAAGTAAGGAGAGGGTTCAGAATGAGGAGAGGGACCTAACAGGATGTGAACGAGTGGGACGGTTAAAATGAGAGGTTTATGTTAAACAGCCACGAGAACACAAAGAGCTACAGTGATTCTTCACCTCCTCCTTCACCTCTCCACTGAGGGAGGAGGTTCTCTGTCTTTCCTTCTCCCTTTCTCTTTCATTGTGTCTTGTATGATCATAGCATCCAGTGCTGTTTTCATGTGGATATCTTTCCAGCCCTTTGAATTCAGATTATTCTAATACCATATATGGCCAAAAGTATGTGGACACCCCTCTACATACATGTGCTTCAGATAGTACCTTTTACTACCAGGTCCATGAAATCAAGAACACAGTCATACAGTCAGTGACTTTAAACCTGCCACTGTCAGAGGAGTGGGCCATCACGACAGAGACATGGTTTGAGTAAGTTGGTGAGGACGGAACTCTGTTGGCGTCCACAGGGCCCTAACCTCAACCTATCTGAGCACCTTTGGGATGAACTGGATGTAGACTGTAAAATCTGTGAAAGCCGTCCCAGAAGAGTGGACACAAAGGGTCCCAACTCCGCGATTATGTGCATGGCTTTGGCCATATGATGTATTTAAACCAAACCAAAGATCATTTCTTGGTCTCACTTTATTATGATGGTCCCCTGTAACTATAGCACTCTCTCTGTCTCTAACTCTCTGTCTTGCTCACTCTTTCTCTCTCTCTTTGTCTCTCTCTGTCTTTCTGTGTCTCTCTCTGTCTCTGTCTCTCTCTCTGTCTCTCTCTTTGTCTCTTATTGTCTCTCTCTGTCTCTCTCTGTCTCTTCTCTGTCTCTCTCTTTGTCTCTCTCTGTCTCTCTCTCTGTCTCTCTCTGTCTCTCTCTCTGTCTCTCTCTTTCTCTCTTTCTTTGTCTCTCTCTGTCTCTCTCTGTCTCTTCTCTGTCTCTCTCTTTGTCTCTCTCTGTCTCTGTCTCTCTCTTTGTCTCTCTCTGTCTCTCACTGTCTCTCTCTTTGTCTCTCTCTGTCTTTCTCTGTCTCTCTCTCTGTCTCTCTCTGTCTCTCTCTTTGTCTCTCTCTGTCTCTCTCTCTGTCTCTGTCTCTGTCTCTGTCTCTCTCTCTGTCTCTCTGTCTCTCTCTCTGTCTCTTTCTCTGTCTCTCTCTCTGTCTCTTTCTTTCTCTCTCTCTTTGTCTCTCTGTCTTTCTCTGTCTCTCTCTCTGTCTCTCTCTTTGTCTCTCTCTGTCTGTCTGTCTGTCTCTTTCTTGCTCACTTTCTCTCTCTCTTTGTCTCTTTCTGCCTCTCTGTCTCTCTCTCTCTCTTTGTCTCTCACTGTCTATCTGTCTCTTTCTTACTCTTTCTTTGTCTCTCTCTGTCTGTCTCACTCTGTCTGTCTCTCTCTCTCTCTCTCTCTCTCTCTCTCTCTCTCTCTCTCTCTCTCTCTCTCTCTTTGTCTCTCACGGCCTCTCTCTCTCTCTCTCTCTCTCTCTTGCTCTCTCTCTCTCTCCCTCTTTCTCTCAGGCTGATTCAGGAGGAGAAAGAGAACACAGAGCTGAGGGCTGAGGAGATTGAGAGCCGGGTCAGCAGTGTGGCTCTGGATGGACCCCCGGTGCCCCCCTCCTCTCTGGGTCGGGATGCCAGTGGAAGAACCTTCATCCCTCCATCCCTCACCTCCTCCACACTCGCCTCCCCCTCTCCACCCAGCTCGGGACACTCCACTCCCCGCCTTCCCCACTCCCCCGCACGTGAAACTGACCGTCAGGTATATCCGCACATGTGTGTATGTATGAAAATCACAATTTCTCCCAGTAATTTATCAGCCCAGACATGTTCGCTGCTTGGTCCTAGGTTTAGCACTTAAGCTACAAGGCAATGGAAGCATATAGCCCACCAGTTAGCATCAAACTGTATGACTCACTGTTATCTATAAACATGGACTAAAAGCAGCTTGCCACAGCTTGAACGGTACCCTTGTGGTTGGAGAATCCGGAACCGGAAGGTCACAATCCCACAAATGACCATGGTTGTGCCTATCCGCAAGGCACTTAACTCCCCACAGTTCAGGGTGGCCACACTTCCAGTTTTAGACAGTCCATTTTTTCAACTCTAAGTCCTCCATCTGGTGCAATACCTGGACAGACATCTGTTAGTTATTAGTCCTCTTTTCGGGGTCAACTATTTATATTATTGGTTGAACAAGGTCATGTGATGTCATGACTCGCCTACCTGTTAACCAGTCCTCTAAATGCTAGTCAATTACTAAGGTCCTGTCTGACTCAGGAATGCCATCCAATCCATCCAGCTAGGTGAGTAAAGCAGTCATGCATGTGTTATATAGGTTAGGTTATGATTTTAATTCTGTTCTAGTATCGTGCCTGCCCGAACCCCACACCTTTATGATGTCCTCTTTTTTTGGGGCTATTAAAGTGGCCACCCTACCACAGCCCCAGATGCAAGTTCTGCTGGCGATGCCAGTGCCAAGATTGGTCATCGATAGGCGGCAAAATGATAAATGCCCCTTTTAGGACCTGTACCATGCAGAAGTGGGACTGTCCGTGGGACTGGTAATGGGTATGGCTAACCCAGTTTTGTCTGTGGTCACATTAGCGTGCACATAGGCAGTATTTGGTTCCACTGTAAAGGTGTCCTGAATCCCGGACTCTGAGTGATTGCTGAGACAGGTTGAAGCTACACTGTGTGTAATCCCAGCCCAGGTTGGTTCCAGCTAATGACTCGATTTGCTTCATTCATCAGAACAATAGGGATGACGACAGGTCACTGGCGCTGCTGGACTCCACACCTCCCCCCACCCCTCGTGCTCTGCGATTGGACCGGATGAGCCACACCCACCCTGGTGCTATGCTGGATGATAGCCGTGAATTCCGCAGGTCAGTAAGCCAGCCGGGTTGGGTCTTTTCATTAGTTCTTAACTGGTTTTGTAAACCAAGCAAAAAACTTGTTTTACGCAAAACTGGCTCCCCTGTACTCCTTCCCTCGCGTCATATGGTTCTCCTTACTAAGTTTGGATCTCCCAGGAAGAATCTCATACTGAACAGGTTTTTGTAGTGTCTGTTGGGACAAGATGTCTGCCCTGGCATCTCTTACCAGTGAGGTGCCACAAGGTTCTATTCTAAGTCCCTTTTCTATCCTTTGTACATGCTTCCTCTAGGTAATCTCATTCATACTTTTAATGTTTTCCTTCCATTTTTATTCAGATGACACTCTGTAAACCGCAACAGTACTGTAACAACTGTGTGACAACTATCAAAATCTGGATGCAGAATGATTTTCTCAGGTTGGACAAGGACAAGAGAAGTCCTATTTGTGGGTTCGGAGGATATGTATATATATGGTTGGTGTGGCTCAGCAATTAACACCACTACCCACCAGAAAGCTAACCCCCCATATGGGAGACGGGGGTTAGAATCCCAGTCTAGGTAGCAAATGCTGACCTACACCATTAAGAGTCAAGAGGCAAGACTCCTAACACTGCACTGGACTACCCGTAATAAGAATAACCTTGTAAGTCGCTCTGGATAAAAGCTCAGCTATAAATGCCTAAATGTATATGTCCAAAAGGGGTGCAGTTAGCTCTTGATTGTGCTGGATTGACTGAAATCTGACAGAGGGTCTAGCCGAGAAACTTTTTCAAAGGTTGAGAACCCCTGGTGTAGTGGATAACACCTCTGCCTCCCCTGCTTTAGACTGGGGTTCGATCTTGTACTTGAACAAGCACCCTACACTTATTCCCTTAAGGGTCCTTGGGCTAGACTCCCACCACTACCCTCACCTACCTGTGTAAGAAATGATCAAATTAGGCGTGGCTCTGGATATGATAAGTCTGCCAAGTATAGCAGATGTGAGAGCCACTTTGTGCATGGATAACTCTACATGGTCCCGGTATCACCAGATCCTCTTCCGCTCTCTCTTTCTCTACAGCCTCTCAGCAGATGGCAGTAGCTCCAACAGCAGTCAGGATTCCCTCCACAAGGCCAGCAAGAAGAAAAGCATCAAGTCTTCCATCGGCCGACTCTTTGGCAAGAAGGAGAAAGGAAGAATGGGCCAGCCGGGCCGGGACTCTGCCTCACTGGGTGAGCTGAGACCTAAAGGATGGAGATCTAAAGGACAGGACACTAAAGCATAATCCATTCGGTTGTGCTATATAGAAGCATGCAGCTGGTATAACTACCATACTGAAGCACAGACCAATAGAATGTGGTGCTCTGGAGCCGCCAGCATCAGTGCCTGATCTCACTTATACTCAAACAAATCCTCACAGCAATGTTCCACTACCAGTACCTGACCTTACTAATGGCCAATCAAATCCTCACAGCAATGTTCCATCATCAGTACCTGATCTCACTTATACTCAAACAAATCCTCACAGCAATGTTCCATCATCAGAACTTGACCTCACTAATGCTTAATCAAATCCTCACAGCAATGTTCTGTCATCAGTACCTGATCTCACTTATATACTCAAACAAATCCTCACAGCAGTGTTCCGTCACCAGTACCTGGCCTTACTAATGCCCAATCAATTCCTCACAGCAATGTTCTATCATCAGTATCTGATCTCACTTATACTCAAACAAATCCTCACAGCAATTTTCCATCATCAGTACTTGACCTCACTAATGCTCAGTCAAATCCGTACAGCAATGTTCCCCTAATGCTCCATCAAATCCTCACAGCAATGATCCAACTTTAGGACTTGACCTCCCTAATGCTCGGTCAAATCTTCACAGCAATGTTCCAAAATCAGTACCTGACTTTAGTAATGCTCAGTCACGTCCTTAAAGCAATTTTCCCCTAATGTTCAATCAAATCCTCACAGCAATCTTCAAACATTAGTACCTAATTTCACTAATGCTCAATCAAATCCTCACAGTGATGTTCCAACATCTACTGTAAAGGCTTCCTAGGTTGTTACTCAGTAGTTTACTTGAAACTCATTCTGAATCTCTTCTTTGATGTTTGTACAGTATGTTTGTACTCCAGTGGTTTCTGACCTGTGACCTCTGCTTCTGTTCAAGCTTCTACGCCCTCTGATGACCTCGGCTCTGTTGACCCTCTGGGTCTCACCAAGATGGCCGGACCTGTGGACAAAGACCGCCGCAGCAAGAAGAAGTATGACTGGACTTTGAGTCCCCGTCTGATCACTATTACTCCCACCTCTCCTCCTCCCCTCAGTTCCATAACTCTGCTCCTGGTTTTAGCTAGAAAGCTTTGACTCTGTAATATAAAGGCAGTATATCTTTCCCTCCTTTCAGACATGAGTTGCTGGAGGAGGCATGTCGCCAGGGGCTCCCCTTCGCTTCCTGGGATGGTCCTACTGTGGTGTCTTGGCTGGAGGTGTGTTAGTACTGATCATGTAATAAGCAGTTTGAGTTGTTTATAAAGCAGATATTAATACAGTTTGCTATCTTTCTCTCTCAGCTGTGGGTGGGCATGCCGGCGTGGTATGTGGCAGCGTGTCGTGCTAACGTAAAGAGCGGAGCCATCATGGCCAATCTGTCGGACACAGAGATCCAGAGAGAGATAGGCATCAGTAACCCCCTGCACAGGCTGAAACTGAGGCTCGCCATCCAGGAGATGGTGTCACTGACCAGCCCTTCGGCTCCTGCCAGCACACGCTCTGTACGCATGTGGTTTAGGACCCTTACAGTAAAACCTCCCATACATAAATCAAATGCACATGTTTTAGAAACAGCATTTACGGAATAATCCATAGTAGGTACTAAATATTACAAAGTAGATACTGAGTAAATTATAGTAGTTACTGAATAATTCATAGTGGATACTGAATAATTCATAGTGGATAGTAGATACTGATTAGTGTTAATGAATCATATTGTATGCTGTTTAGCTGAATAAATTTCATAGTGGAATACTGAATAATTTATAGTAGTTACTTCATTCATAGTAGTTACTCCGAATTAAGTAAATTGTTTCATAATTCTAGTTACCAATACTAATTCATAGTAGTTACCAAATAATTCATAGTGGATAATGAATAATTCATAGTAGTTACTGAATAAATAGTGGAATTCATTAATGGTAGAATAATTAGTTACAGGAGTAAATTCATAGTGGATACTGAATGCAATTCATAGTAGTTACTGAATAATCAGGAGAGATTACTGTAGTAGTTACCGAGTACTAATAATTCATAGTATTTACTGAAATAATTCATAGATACTGAATAATTCATAGTGATTACTGACTAATTCATACTGAATAATTCATAGTGGTAGTATGAATTCATAGTAGATACTGAATAATTCATAGTGGATACTGAATAATTCATAGTAGTTACTGAATAATTCATAGTGGATACTGAATAATTAATTGTTGATGCTGAATAATTCATAGTGGATACAGAGTAATTCATAGTGGATACTGAATAATTCATAGTAGTTACTGAATAATTCATAGTGGATACTGAATAATTAATTGTAGATACTGAATAATTCATAGTGGATACAGAGTAATTCATAGTGGATACAGAGTAATTCATAGTGGATACTGAATAATTCATAGTGGATACTGATTACTTACTGATGAAGGTGTTGGAATGCTCATGCTGTTTTGTTTTTTGACTGCAGTCGACCAGTAATGTGTGGATGACCCACGCTGAAATGGAATCCCTCACCGCAGCCACCAAACCAGTGAGTAGTCTTCATTTCACTGATAGAAGTGCTTCACTGATTCATAATGAAGCAACACATCACTGCACACATATTTTCAATGATATATAGAATATACAGTAGAAATATACATATATATGTACAGCTCTGGATTAGAATAAGAGACCGCTTCCCCACATGTACAGCAGCCATTCTGAGGAGAACTCCTCTACAGACACACCTCATTCTACTTAACGAGGTGTAGATTAGGCTGAACCAAATCCTGTCCTAAAGAGCTATAGTATAAACCCACTGCTGCTGTCATCACTGTTCTGCATTTCTGCGGCATACGTGATGTAAAATACGTGATGGGTATTTAATCTTCTTTAAGGTGTGCAATTTGAAGGATGGCAATTTTCAAACACCTAAGGAGTCTTTGGCATAGGCCCCATCCTGGGCCCAGGCCTTGAAATGCCGTCCATATTTAGCATACTCCCTGGACAACAGGACCGGGGCCAAACTAGTGGGGTGGGGGGGTGATGGGGAACGTAGAATCGTCAGCACCTGAAAGCAGCAGAACATGATTTTGTTTAATCCTTTTAAAGACAGGCGGTGCACTGTGATTGGCCAAAGGAGTCAATGAACTGTAAAACTAGAGGAACGGATCATTTTGAGGGGGCCTTTTCATTTTTTTCCAGAGCTGTATATGTGTATGGAATCATGTATATGACGTACATCGGTATGTATTACACATATATGCTTTAGATAATGAAGAGGAATTATGTGCACATGTAATTCTCTTCTGTATGGCTCTTGATGTTGTTGGATATTGTTTAATTCTGCCTTGCAAGACCACCCTGCCCCTTCTGACCATCATGGCTGAAGGGTAGTGGGAGTGGACTGGTGGGATATGTGTTGATGGATGTCTCTCTCTCTCTCTCCCTCTCTGTGTGTCCTGACTAGGCTTTAGTGTTAAGCATCTTCTGCTTTCCCTCAGATTTCTGTTTTAGTGTACACTGCTTCCGCTTAATGACCCGGTCACTAACAAAGTGTTCCTCCCTTTGTCCTTCTCTTCCTGTCCTCCCTCTTCATCCCTCCTTCTTCTGACCTTTCATCGATGTGTCTTTCCCGCTGCTCTTCTGCTTTTCTCCCCTCTTCTCCCCGTGTTGCTCTTCTTAACCCTGCGCCTCTCCGCCGCACCCCAGGAGCTGAAAGAGTTCAGCTGGGATCAGGTACATGACCTTAACACTTCCATCATCATGAACGTGATTCACTGTTAGGCAACACTTGGAAAAATGGCTTCCACAGGAAGTTGGGGAATATGTAAACAATAGGGTTTAAGAGAAATGCACCTGAGTTTGTCCATCATTTTCCTGACCTTTGACCTTTCCCATGAGCCAAAGCTGGTTTCGCTTTTCACGTGTAAAGAGCAGTTATGACGTTTGAAAGCTGAGATAGAGCCAGGTCAGACGGTCAGTCAAGGCAAAGCTAAGGGGCAGTGGAGTGGAGATCGTGGGTGGCTCATGAATTGAAGGGGTGGGAAAAAGTCCTCCAGCCATGTGGCAGCTGTTTGGTTGAAGGTGAGCAGCTCAGGTATATCCTGTTTCCTTTTATCATATAAGCTTTCCAGACAAATATGAGTCCCCCTGTGATGTTCTGGGGGTCTTTGGTTGAGGTGACAGTATAATTAAACCACAGTGTCACACTGAGCGGCTGGACAACCTGAAAAGGTTTCGCCTTTTGTTTATCATCTTACCAAGGCGCATAACATTCCCTTCTCGGTATTTCCAGATGGCAGTTCCCGCGTTCACAGGGCTGCAAATGTCATACGTCACACTGATTGGCGTGATGAACATTCAGGAGCTTCCAGAAATCTGGACTGGCTCATGAAATCCCCAGATTTGGATCCTCTTGGAAATCTGAGAGCCTGCCTGAAACAACCAGTAAGACGCCAGGGAAGGCCTCCACCAAATCTGGTCTAACTGACCAATTCTTTGATGTGTCTGAACATTGATGTGACCTACATCCAGAAACCTGCCCAGTCCATGCCAAATCCAATCACAGCTGTTATTGGTGCTGGTGGAGTTCAACAGCATGTGTCAAGTCCAAGCTCATGTAGCTCCTACCTACTAGAACCAATGGAATTTTTACTCACTACAAATAACCTTGTTAGCATGACTGGATTTTTCGTTCAACTGGAAACAAAGAACTGGCAAATGGAAATGAAAAATCGAGGCGTCATGGCAGTTCCCAGTGGGAAAATGTAGATGTGCATGGTTTAGAAGCTCTCAGTTCTGTAGCTTCTGTAACTCAATCACTGGAATTACCCAACAAATACTCAACAAGGAGCTGCCGTATGCATGTGTCCTTTGTCTTTTCCCTGAATTAGAAGAGTAGTATTGGAATTTGGAGAGCGACCTTCCTGTGGATCTTCTAGAATACATTCAAACCCCTGCCTCCCCCCTACCTGGCACTAATCATTGGGTAGAGTAACCTAAATCAATACTCAGTTAAAAGAATTGATACTTGGGTGAAATACTAACACCAGTAAAAGTAAAACTATCTTCATATAAACCAACTGGAGCAAAAGCACAAAAGTGTCAAGTCATTTAAAAGAGCTACTGAAGTACTGAGTAACTTCTAGAACTGGAGTGGAGTTTCTTACACCCCTTTTCTACCAGCAAAGTGCCGGTGCTGGTGTCAGTGCTGGTTCCTAGGCTGTAGTGAACCCATTAAAAGTGTGCGTAAAAGTTGTGGAACGTGTAAACATCAGTGCAGTGTTCAAGTGTTCCAAATAATCATTCAAGTTCTTCCGAGCAACTAAAATGGACCTGACTTTCTCCACCTTTTTCCCGTCCAGCCAAATCTGGGATCAGGTTCCAGGTGTGAAGAGTTATGGAACTATAACACCACAGAGACAATTACAAATTGGAGACACTACGGCTGTAGCACATTGTGGTTAGAACTGGACTCCACAGGAAGGTGGCTTTCCAGGACCAGAGCTGGTGGCCACAGGCCTTTATTTCCATATGACCTCCACTTAGTCAGATTCCGAATTCCAAGTTCCAAGAGCATTTTAATGAACTGTTGTATGTATTTGAGATATGGAATGAAGTATGGGGATACATCAGTGCCTGGTAAATAAGCTGAATGTGTACTCCTTTTGTCTGGGTCATGTCTTTTTTGGACATTTATTCATTCTATTAGGACATGGGAAGGAAAATAAGAGGGAATAGCGTATGCAGTTCAGACAACAACACATACAGGGTCCAAATATGACCGCCCGGTCCCTGAGATCCAATGAAGTATATAGCTTTGCATTCCTATATTATGGGACCCCAGGTAAAGATGAAGCATATGTTAATGTACTAGTAATGTATTTAAATACCAGCAAATATGTTTCAAGTACATTATTGTTTGGTGGGCTAAATACAAGTGCAAAATGTATATATTACAAGTATAATAATTACAAGTACATTAGTGTACTTAATAGAATAGATTGTGACGAGCGCTGAGCTAAAACCAAGGCGAGGTTTGTTTAACAGATTTGTAATCAACCACAGCAGCAACAAGAGCAAGCAACATAACAGAAGGGTAAGACAGGGTCAGAGTCAAGAAACAAGCGGAGGCCAAAACCCAGGCAAACAAGCAGCAAAAGTACCGAAAGGACAAAGACTAAAGAGCAAATCAGTAAAACAGAACGACGTCAAAACCAGAGCAGCAACCGAGTAATCACAGAGAGACCCGCTCGGTACGCACAGAGCGGCAATACTTCCCAGGGGTCAGTGAGAGGAGTATATCGTCACTGTCCAAAGAAAAACAAGTATCTCCAAAATGGCAACTTTACAGGAGAGGCCAAAAACCTCATTCAATTTTAATGTAAGTCAATGGAACCAGACGTCTTACCAAGCACTTTTGGGCCATTTCAATTGGTCCATTCATCATGCAAATCTCACAAAGTGTAAACAGGAGCTGCAGTTTTCAAATGATGCATAAAAGCCAAAATGGACAAAAATGAAGATACATGTTTTTCACTGGACAGCGACGATATATACAAACAGACTAAATTAACTACAGGTGTGATCAATACTCGGGAGACTCGGATCTGGAAAACAGAATGGGATTGAGAGATGGCGGACATGTGACAGTGATGTCACGGTGAGTTATGGGAAATCAGGGATGAGAAGAGAGCCAGCAGGCGTGATGTGTGTATGTATACATTAGTATTTTTAATGTACTAGAAATGTACTTAATTATGTATATGTACTTAAGTGTCTCTAAAAGAATCTAAGAGGCGTCTCAAAAAGCACAGTTACATACAATTAATATATATTTAATACCGTTAATTATATTTAGCATACTAGGTACACAGTATATGAAAATAGCACACTCTCAGCACAGTAATCATAAGCTCAAGAGAAGTACACTAAGTACACTTATACTAAGTACACTTAGACTACTCTTCATGACTTTTAGCTCCAGCTTCACTTCATGACCTTCTGTCTGCTTTAGATCCTCGCCTATGGTGACATGAACCACGAGTGGGTGGGCAACGACTGGCTGCCCAGTCTGGGTCTGCCCCAGTATAGGAGCTACTTCATGGAATCTCTGGTGGACGCGCGCATGCTGGATCACTTGACCAAGAAAGAGCTGCGTGGGCAGCTCAAAATGGTGGACAGCTTCCACAGGTATGTCATGTTTCACATCCCCTCTCTTACAACACTCACCTGTCACTGGGAGAAAAGGCTCAGCTAGCTCAAGGGGAATCCCCCACCCCCCGAATACCATGATTCACTTACAAGTACAGCCACCGGCCACTTCATTAGGTGCACTCATTGTCCACTCTATTAGCTCCACTGACCATATAGGAGCACACTATAGTTCTACAGTTCCAGACTGTAGTCCATCTGTTTCTCTGTATACTGTATTACCTTGTTCTTCAATGGTCAGGACCCCCACAGGACCACCAAAGAGCAGGTATTATGTGGGTGGTGGATCGACTGGATCCACTGTGTCCACTCACTGTCCACTCTATTAGACACTCCTACCTTGATAGTCCACCTTGTAGGTGTACAGTCAGAGATGATAGCTCATCTGCCGCTGCACAGTGCAGTATTGGTCATCCCCTAGTCCTTCATCAGTGGTCACGGTACGCTGCCCACAGGACACTACCCTCAGGATGCTCCCTCAGCACTGCAGTGACACTGACGTGGTGCTGGTGTGAGTGGATCAGACACAGCAGTGCTGCTGGAGTGTTTAAACACTGTGTCCACTCACTGTCCACTCTATTAGACACTCCTACCCTGCTGCTCCACCTTGTAGGTGTACAGCTAAGAGACGCAAGCACGTCCGCTGCTGCACAGTGCAGTGTTGGTCATCCTCTAGTCCTTCATCAGTGGTCACACGATGCTACCAACATGACTCCATCCATGCCTGTATATGTGCAGTGCTGAGAATGATCCACCACCCACATAATGCCTGCTCTGTGGTGGTCCTGTGGGGGTCCTGACCATTGAAGAACAGGGTAATAAAGTATACAGAGAAACAGATGGACTACAGTCTGTACCTGTAGAACTACAGAAGGCTCCTATATGCTCAGTGGAGCTGATAAGATGGACACAGAGTGTAGAAACAAGGAGGTGTGTCTAATGAAGTGGCTGGTGGGTGTACGTCACGGCCATGACGCATTAAGTGATTTATGTGAACTTAAATGAGGCCTATGTAGCTCTCTTGACAGTTGTCAACATGGTTACTGCCTGTCAGGGATCCACCTCAGGCAGTCGTTCCTGATATCTGACTCGGCCCTACCTGTCGTGTCACTATTCACAGCCGCTCTTCCACCACTTCGCTATCGCTCTCTGCATGGACTCTCTCTCTCCCTTCTGTGCCTACGTGTGTTGTGGGAACAGTACTGATTTTGAAACATGCTCTGGGGGGTTTGCTGCTCAGTGAGCGATCTCATCACTCAGGTGTCTTAGCTACTGCACGCTCTGTCAGGACGGAGGGAGAGCTTTAATGAACTCAGTTAGCTCCTGTTCCACACCTTGACCCTTGTAACCTTTTGCTCCCTCCCCCAGGGTGAGCCTGCATTACGGCATCATGTGTCTGAAGAGGTTGAACTATGACCGAAAGGAGCTGGAGAGGAGGAGAGACGAGAGCCAGCACCAAAATAAAGGTCTTGTATTGTCAATCTCTTCATCCATCAATCGTTTTTCCTCAACTTTTCCTGACTCAGGTTGTGTATATCATGAACAGTAAAGTCCGAGTCTGACAAACCTTTTTTGCGCATTGGTGGTCTGGCTTTACTTTCAAGCCTCAGGAAAACTAAACCTGTGTTTCTCTCTAAAGATATATTCACCTTTTCATTTAGACTGATATGAGTAATAGTTATTGAGCTACACATACAGAAGTAGTGTCTCTCAGTATGGCGTCCAGCCACCTTGTTTGCTAACCCAACATACCAGACGTCTCAGCATGGAGGTGTAGAGGTTCCTAATGGTGTCCTGTGATAATCCATCCCATGCAGCTTGTAAATACGCACATAGCTGATGCAGATGGTGCGGTAGAGGTGGAGGTGTAGTGGCACCAGGTCTTCTGGACGTGTCACACGTTCATCTTGGCACTAAACATTGGTCCATGTTTATTTTCACACCTCTTCCAACATGATCTATATGATTCCTCGCTGTGCGCTCCCAAGCTGTAGGTGGCAGCATTTCCCACCAGATCATTTCCCACTGGCTGCGCCTTGAGGCTAGTGTGATCGCTACCGTGACTGTTGCTGACTTTTCCACCATGTGATGTACAGATGAACAGCGAAAGATGCATTAGCCTACGTTATTCACTGTCTGACCACTTCATTAGGTCCACCTCCTTGTATCTACACTCATAGACCACTGTATCAGCTCCCCTGACCATATAGTTTATTACCCTGTTCTTTAGTGGTCAGGACCCCCACAGGACCACCACAGAGCAGGTTTTATGTGGGTGGTGGGTCATTCTCAGCACTGCAGTGACACTGACGTAGTGTGTGTAGTGCTGGTGTGAGTGAATTCACTGTCCACTCACTGTCCACTCTATTAGACACTCCTACCTTGATAGTCCACCTTGTAGATGTACAGTCAGAGATGATAGCTCATCTGCCGCTGCACAGTGCAGTGTTGGTCATCCTCTAGTCCTTCATCAGTGGTCACGGGACGCTGCCCAAGGGACGCTGCCCAAGGGACGCTGCCCACAGGACACTGCCCTCAGTATGCTCCCTACAGGATGCTGCCCTCAGGACCCTGTCGTGCTTTATAGTTTTGGGTGGACGACTCTCAGTCCAGTAGTGCCTCTGAGGCGTTTGGCATTTTGCACGATTTTGTAACAGTGATCAGATGATGTATGCTTATGTGAGTCGACTCAGGAACCACAACGGCCGTCTGAAACGGTGAGTGACTCAGGAAATGTACACTGACTTCCGTTACACCCAAACGTAAATGGTATCTCATATTTACTATTGTCTGCGAAAGCTGATATGCAGCCTGTAGCCTCTGAGTCACTGCATCGTGCAGGAAGCCCCGCAGAGGAACCACTTGAGAAGCACAATTTGAAATATCTGATGTCTGCTTCTAGCCGGATGCAGCAAGTGGAGAGAACGGAAGGGAGGTCACCCAGAATGCATTTATTCATTCTAATGAAATCTGTGTTATTAGTGATGCTGTCCAGGCTGGGCCAGTTCCACTTTGACCACAGAAACACCAGCATGCTCTTTCACCCACTTGGAAGATCTGGAATATCGCGGTGGTCACAGTAATGCATTGCCATGAGTAAGATTAGCAATGCTAGCTGCATGTATATCTACTATATGGGGCTCTTGTACAGTTTCCAATAGAAAGGACATCTGTATAATACGCTTCAGCACTATTCAATTTACAGAACACATCAATCCCATACATACATTTTACAACAAATAATTTTAAATTATATTAATCCTGTTCTATACGAGAAACTGTTTAGTTAACCCTAGATTATATGGTTCTTGTACCATAAAACAAAACAATAATTAACCCTTATATTAATTCTGTGTTGGAAAAACAAGCTGTACAATAAAATGAACCATAGAAATAATCCCAGTTTAAAATAAATCTGTATAATGAAACAAGCTTTGGAAATAATCCCAAATTATATTGTTCCCATACAATAAAACGAACCATGGAAATAATCCAAAATTATATTATTCTCATACCATGAAACAACCCATAGAAATCATCCCAGGTTATGTATATTAATACCATAGAGTAAAACAAACTGTGTAAATAATACCTAACTATATTATTCCCATACAATAAAATGAACCATAGAAATCATCCCAAATTATGTTAATCCCATGAAGTAAACCATTGAAATATCTGTAGAAATAAGACCAGATTCACTTCTCATACAGCAACAACAGAGGTGAGAAATACAGCACCACTCAACCCATAGAAAAAATACAGGTTATGAACCATAGCAATAATCCCTGGTTGTATTAAATTTGTACAATGAAAGAAACCATAGCAGTTGAGTATCCACCTTTCATTCACCATGCCATGTAAAAAGTAATGCTATCCGAACAGTATAGAAGTCCACTATGTATGGATAGTGTCAGTGACCTGTGGCGTCCCACAGGGTTCACTTCATGGGCCGCTCTTATTTCATTTATACATGCTTCCTTTTGGCCAAATCCTACAAGACTATCTGATATCTCACCACAGCTATGCAGAGGACACTTAGATGTACTTGGCCCTCTGCCCAAACAACTGCAACCCCCTTGACTCACTATAAGCGCCTTGAGAACTTTACTAACTGAATGGGACAACAGGAACAACGACGAGAGGCAAAGACTAGCTGCCTGTCTTGATTCAAAAGCCCTAAAGTACCCTTAGTGCTCTAATGGACCGTGACCTTCATGCCAAAGCAGATACCAAACCAGCACCTTCAGAACATCAACCAGATTAGAGACTTTCTGACTACGCCAGACCTGGAGAAACTCATCCACGCGTTTACCTCCAGCAGGATTGATCACAGTAATGGTCTCCTAATAGGACCCCAAAACAAGACACATTCCTTACACTGGATACCAGGATGTTACAGAACAGACTTTAAGGTTCTATCACTGGTCTAGAAAGGTCTTAATGGTGCTGAACCAGCGTATTTATCAGATATGCTGCAGTGACATGAAGCAACAGAGCTCTCAGATTGTTAGGAACTAGAGTAAGAAGGAGCATTTGGCTACCATGCAGCTCTTAAATGGACAGAGAGTTGACGGCGGGCTCTTTTCCACCAACATGGTGTCGGTGCCACAAGTTCTGCGTGTTCCACAGCAGTCTGCGTGCATGCAGTCCTGCGTGGTGCAGCCGTCTGCCAATGGGGGTGGCACTATGACGCATGGAGGGCATTACTGTAACTGAATGTCCGCAGTCGTGGCTGTTGGGTCAGTCAGGTAAAGTGAAAAGACCCTCCCTCGCTTACATCACATGTCTCATGATGTCAAACCTACCCACCAAGTTCCATTCCTGTCGGCTGATTCCTTCTGGGTGCAGCTATTCTTTTGAGGATGAGTGCACTTTGTTTTCATTGTTTTTATTACTTTTCTCCTTTATTCATTATCAGTCTGGATGATCTTGTATGAAAGATGCTAAGTAAATAGACCTGCCTTGACTTGCATAATAATTATAGTTTATTTACATATCTAGTTATTGTTCCTATTAGCATAACATGCCAGCAGAGATCTGGAGTCACATGAAGGGCAGCGTGCTTCCGCACCTTCATCACTGCTATTAAAGCGTGCTGTGAGAAATGGGTTATGAAACACAATGTGAAATGATTGTACACGTACTGTATACCTGGTGTGGGGGGTGGGTTAGGGGTTTGGGAGGGTGGATTGTGGTCTGTGTGTAAGCCCTCTGAAAAGTCAATGTTATCACATAATCACGATTTTCTATTTAAAGCGTCGTCATGGTGAAAACACGGTATCGCTCAAACCTCCTGCAAAGCACACATGCACTTCCCGGAACGCTCTCGTCTGCGTGCCTTTATCATTCTGGCATCATTCCTCCAGAACAAGTCTAGTCAGGAGGTGATTCCCACCTTAATGCCTATAGGCCTCAAACCTGGAAGTAGACCAGCAGTCTATAAGCAACAACATGTGTTCTTATGTAACCTCAGAGTAATAACTAGCTCGCTGCTCCAGAGTCAGGTGACCTGTTCGTTTACACTATTCCGGAGTGGAGAAGGATAAACAAGGAGTTTTATTTATCCTTCAGACAGATTGAAAACATAGATGGTCAGTTATGAATTTGCATTTCAGAAAAATACATTCCAGCTGTGAAGGCATCTATTAGTTTTCTCATAAATTGACTCCATACAAACGTAGCCTGAGGATTGCTCATATGCAGTTTGTTATACTAAGCCATATTAATAAAGAACACATTCCTGACAGGTAGTGGAAAATCATCTACGATTTTTTTCTCGCAGAGAGTCAAAAGTTTTACAGTGACTTGTAACCTGTAAACAGTGTATTATTTGAGATACTTGATAAATATTTTAGTATTTTGAAAAAATAATAAATTGTTTGAGATTCTCAGTTTTAAGTTAAAAAAAGGAAATTATTTTGACATACTACAATACTTTTAATTATATATATTTAATTTTACATTTGAATATTTTGAGAATATAGTGAATTATTTTGAGATACTAGGTCAATATTTTTAGAAAATAAGTCCCAATTTCAGGATATTAATTCAATATTTTAAGAAAACTAATTATTTATATGTGTTAGACTAAAGACTTCGAGACCGTTGTGTGCAGAATTAAAAAAACAGGAACGGTTTATTTACAAACAGGCAATCTCAGCAAGCACCAGTAAACAGCGAAACAATGGGAGAAGCTAAATCAGAGTCAGGGACAGGCGGAAGTCAGAACCAGGTAGTACAAGCAGCGAGGGCAAACAAGTTTACAGGGGAAGACCGAAGGGGAAAACCAAAGTGAGAAAGCAGAGGTTCAAACCGTAGAGTCAGAGCGCGAGCAAAGGGGATGAGGCGAAAGAGTAGTTGAGTAACGAAGGGAGTCGGAAACCAGAATACGAGAAAGGACCGCTCAGGATTGCTAAAAACATTTGGCAAAGCTTTGCAGGGAACCCGTGTGAAACACAGCCTTAAATACAGGCAGTAATAAGATACAGCTAGGGTTAAAACTCGGACGATCTAGAGCGAATCACGGAGTCCGAACGGGGGCGCATAGACATGTCGTCATCGAGCGTGGCCCTCTGGGATGTGGAGTCCCGAAGAGCGGAGAAGCCGGGGAGACGCGGAGGCGTGACAAAATGATATATGATTTATATGATAGTATATCAAGAAAATCTGTTTGAAAGTCTGTTTTTTTTTTAGAAAACATGAATTATTTTGAGAGGAGATCAATATTTCAATAATTACAAAAAAATAAAAAAATGTTTTTTAGATGCTGGCACAATATTTTAAGAAAATATGTTGATTTTGAGTCAGCATTTTGATAACATTATAAATATAATTGATTATTATTAGATTATTATAAAAAAAAAATTATAAGATGAGATGCTAGATCCATACTCCAGTAATCTGAGAAAATGCCAACAAATTTAGCCAATAAGTCACTTTTAAGTCAGTTTACAACAAAAATTTCCTCATCCATAAATCCAGCATAAAGCAAACTGGACATGGGTAATAACACCAACGCAATTTTGGGTGCCACTTCATTTGGCTAGCTTATAATAGCTCATTTATAACACTCCAATTATGATAATAAGTGTATGTTGACACTCAGCAGTGTTAGGTGTTACACTAAGTATTTAGGTTTAGGATTTAGACCTAGTGTTAGGTTTAGGTTTAGGATTTAGACCTAGCGTTAGGTTTAGGATTTAGACCTAGCGTTAGGTTTAGGATTTAGACCTAGCGTTAGGTTTAGGATTTAGACCTAGCGTTAGGTTTAGGATTTAGACCTAGCGTTAGGTTTAGGTTTAGGGTTAATGTTGAACTTTACATTTGGTTCCGAGTTTGAGTTGAATAGTAGTAACCCGTATGGATTGTCCGGATAAAGGTTGCCAGATTTAAAGGTTGATTGGGTTTCCTGTTTTGTCTCCTGTGTAGATGTGATGGTGTGGTCGAACGAGCGAGTCATGTGCTGGGTGCAGAGTATCGGACTGAAGGAGTACGCTGATAACCTGACCGAGAGTGGCGTCCACGGGGCCCTGCTGGCCCTCGACGACACGTTCGACTACACTGACCTGGCCCTGCTCCTGCAGATCCCCAATCAGAACACACAGGTAAACACCTGCTGCTGCTCTGAGCTCTCGTTACGGCTAACAGGCACAGGCAGCGTTCAATGGCTATCGTGTAGATATGAATACCGCTCCGCTGATCTCCCTCCAGAGCACAGTGAGAAATATCCATTCCTCTTTCCCAGGCACGACAAGTCCTGGAGAAGGAGTATAATTCACTGATCGCTATGGGAACTGAGAGAAGGCCGGACGAGGTAAGCAAAATAAACTATGTATCTTATATATATATATAAATACACACATACATACAGTATATATCTTTTTTTTTTTTTTTTTAATAAACCCACTGGACGAAAAAAAAAAATGTGTCACCTGTGAAGGAAACATACATGACAGCCTGTAATCCCTCCACCAGCACCAATAACAGCTGGGATTGGATTTGGCATAGACTGGACAAGTTTATGTATATGGACCACATCTATGTTCAGACACTCTTGCATCAAAGAACTGGTGGTCCAGATTTGGTGGATGCCTTCCCTGGCACAATTTCGATGGGAATTTCCTGTAGACTGGGATTTGAACCACTGCTGGTAGACCCGTATGACCGTACGCTTCCATACACCTGCAGATTCAGCTACTTCCTTCACACTATGATCTTTGGGACGCCCAAATGCAGCCAATCATTAACATCTGCATTGAAGCCATTTTCCACACATGGAATCTCTGGATCTCGTTACTCACACCCCACAGAGATTTACAGCCCCATCACCCTCATGCAGCGCCAGAGGCCTGAAGTTACTACCTTCTTAAAAACACATAGAGACTCGCAGTTGTTTTATGTTGAATCTCAGGATGGCCATCTTTGTGGGGGTCTCACTCTTCCCCTTCACCCCACATTTCACACACAGAGAGTCCCAGTTTATCTGCTAAGAGTTACAGGTTATATACATATATATGTATGCTAGCCTTCTTAGTCCAGTGTAAATGGCATATCCAGGGAGTGGTATTGTTGCTTAGCAGTCAGGGGACTGATACACCCAGCATGTGGTTGTCAGATATAAGAACGCCAGCTTGTGTTACTACTAGACTGTTACTACACACGTGTGTTTTTCCTTTTTCCAAAGGACGGCACTAAAACCTTCACTCGCTCCCCATCTTGGAGGAAGATGTTCCGGGAGAAGGACCTAAGGGGGGTGACCTCTGACTCAGCAGAGACGCTGCCTGCTAACTTCCGTGCCTCGGCCATCTCCACACCCTCAGTGACCCTGAGGAAGGTCCAGAGCGAAGGTACGATGTTCTGCACTGAATGCTGTAACTCAGATATATAAATTTCAGGTATATAGACATGAAATACTAACATCATAAAATGGTGATCCCTGGATCTCCTCCACTTGGAGGGGTGACCCGTCAGTTTGAATTTCGTTTTGGAGTAGCTGCAGGGAACCAGCTACCTCCACCAGCAACAATAACAGCTGTGCTTGGATTTTTGGAGGGCAACAGCTGCTCCGTAGGACAAAGCCATGTGACCTGCATCCAGGATGTTGCACAACAAGCAAACCATAAATATCTACAATAGCACCGAATTCCTGTATACATCATGCCTCTCCCGGCAGCAGTATAAAGTGGAAAAGTGGGAGCATTGAGGTTCTTTCGGATGTACTCCAGAAATCACTCATCACGTTGCTCCTCACTTAAAGCGCTTCAGCACCGCAGAGCAATATATCTGGTCATGCTGTTAATGCAGGCCAGCTAATTGATAGCAAGTGTTCGTTTGAGCTTGTTTGATTCAATTAAGAATAAAAGCAGGAAGAAATTCCCAGGAAATCTTTTCCTAATCAGGATTTAATGGAAAACATTGACTTGCTTGTTTATGCCTCTGTCTCTCTCTCTCCTTCTCTCTATAGTGTCTCCTAGAGGGGAGTCTGGATCAGTGAGAACATACTCCTGCTGAAGGTCTCAGAAGGTGAGCGATTAACCCTTAAAGCCCACCATAACCCATTGCCAGTAACAGTAACAGACAGCCTTACGGACTGTAGTCCATCTGTTCCTCTGTATACTTTATTACCCTGTTCTTCAAAGGGCAGGACCCCCACAGGACCACCACAGAGCAGGTATTATGTGGGTGGTTTATCATTCTCAGCACTGCAGTGACACTGACATGGTGGTGGTGTGTTAGTGTGTGTGGTGCTGGTGTGAGTGGATCAGACACAGCAGTAGTGCTGGAGTGTTTGAACACTGTGTCCACTCACTGTCCACTCTATTAGACACTCCTACCTTGCTAGTCCACCGTGTAGATGTACAGTCAGAGACGATAGCTCATCTGCTCCTCTAGTCCTTCATCAGTGGTCACAGGACTCTGCCCACAGTATACAGACCACAGGATGGTGCCCACAGGACACAGACCACAGGACGCCGCCCACAATACACAGACCCCAAGACGCTGCCCGCAGGACACTGCCTACAGGACCCTGTTTACTGAATAGTTTTGGTTAGTGGACAATTCCCAGTCTAGCAGTGACACTGAGGTGTCCAGCAGCACTGCTGTGTCTGATCCACTCACACCAGCACCACGTCAGTGTCACTGCGGTGCTGAGAATGATCCACCACCCACATAATACCTGCTCTGTGGTGGTCCTGTGGGGGTCCTGACCATTGCATAGAACTACAGAGTGCTCCTTTATGCTCAGTGGAGCTGATAACATTCTATGATATTTTATATAAGTATTATGAATGCATTATTACCTTTACCTAAGCGGTCAAAGCAGCAGTAGCGTAGCCTTGCGTCCTGTAGCAGTGGGATCTGAGCTATAGCACTATAGATGCATGTGGGCTCACTATTTGGCAAACAGCAGGCCACTGCTTGTTTTTTTTTCACTGTGTTATAACTGCATAATAGCCATAAATAAACTTAATGCATTCATAAACGATTTATAAGGGTAGTCTTTAAAATGGGGCGTGCTAACTGCGGCACCAGCCACACACGGACACACACTTCCCTCTCCGCCTTTACGAGCTCTGCAGGAATGCTTTGAATGTATTGTTGGGTTTAGTTTATGAGACCATAATGCCATAATGACTTTCTTCTGCACACTGTCTCCACATGTCCTGAGCATGTTTTCGGAGCCGCCACGTTCTCACGGGCTCCGCTGCCCAGGGCTCTGCGGAAGGGTTTTTTGGTCAAATGGGTTTTTTGTGTTGGGAATAGTGTGGAGTTGAATTCGGGTCACGCTACCTCCTGACCATGCACTTCTGTGTCTCTCCAACAGGGGGGCGCCGCTGTACGTGTCCATTCGGGAGGAGAAAGTGGGAAAAGAGGGGGGAAAAAAAACAAAGAAGAAGAAGAAGCAATGAATATATAAGTTACTGAGAATTTCAAACCTACTGGTCCGACCATTCTGCAATAACAGAAGGAGAGAGAGGAGGAGAAGAGAGACGGATGGCGCTTGGAAGAAAAGAATAAATCAAATAAACAACAACAACAACAACAGAACTTAAGGACAAAAGACGTGACGAATGTATGACATAGAGAGATGCAGATGACTGTTTTGTCTTTCGCTCTATCGTTCTCTCGTCCCTGTTCTCTGTCCGTGATGCCGGGATGCTCCGGTGTGTCTTCGTTTGTGCGGAGTTTGTTCCTCCCCATGCCTTTCATCTGGACCGGACAAGGCCCTTTGGAGAGCAGAGGAGCGTCGGACAGCCTGTGTCGCCGTTGGGTCCCTCATCCTATTCCACTCTCGACGGGACGGGGGGTGTTTACACCTTAGCGTAGCATGGTCAGAAGGGCTTTGCAGGCTGAACTTCTATTAGAGCCAGTGGTCTGCTTACATAGACACCAACACTCAACGAGACAAAACAAGCAATACGGTTGACACTTCACTCCAGACAGCGCTGCCAAGGCAGGAAGGACCAGTTCTCACTCCCGTGCACCCAAAGTTTGCAGCCCGGCATGTCCCACCGTGGGGTCCCATGGGGGGGTCCCATGGTGGGGTCCCATAGGGCATCCCATGGGGCGTCCACAAGGAGTACCACAGGGGGTCCAACAGGGTGTCCCATTGGGAGTCCCACAGAGTCAACAGCGTGCTGACAACAGATGGGGAGGGGGGAGGAGGATTCAGGAAGGAATTCTGCAGCATCCTAACGGACAGAATCACTTTTAAGCCATAATGGAGGAACCCGGAAGGAGAAAAAGCAGAGAGAGAATGAGGGAACGTTTAGCTTCTGTGTTGCGATGCATGTCAAACATCCAAGACGACAATGAACTAAGCCTCTGGGTAATAAGACAATGTGAATTAAAATAAAAAAATAAAATAAAGAAATAAATAAAATATGTGTACATTAACGTACGAGGACGACGAGAGCCCCGGGGGGATCAATTTGTAAAATGTGTGTAATTTCATTTTTATTTTTATTTATTTTTTACGATAACTATATTTATTTTCTGTATGTATGTATTGAATAACTGGATGTACATGTTCATTTAATACTTAATCCTGACTGTAATTTGATTTTATCTAGTTTAAAGCGTAAATATAAAAAAAGAAAAGAAAGACCGAAAGAAAGAAAAAAAGATATTTAAAAATATGGATCATTAAAATATGCTACTTGTATGTGTACATTTTGAGAACAACATTGTGTTATGATTCAAAACAACATTGCTGATGATGCCGCGGATGACGACAGCGGAAAGCGAGGGTGCCGCCTGCAAAATGATGAAACCACTATGATAATTGACGATGATGGAAAATATGACAATGACAATAAAGTGGTTCTAACGGTGACCCCCTCCCCAACCCCCTCCTCATTTCTGCCTTTTGTGTCTGCGTGAGAACATGAGTGATGTTCAAAGACCCCTATTCAAATTCCATGCGTTGCTGATTTTCCACGTGTATATACAGTGGGGCAAAAAAGTATTCAGTCAACCACTGATTGTGCAAGTTCTCCTACTTAGAAAGATGAGAGAGCTCTGTAATATTCATCATAGGTACACTTCAGCTATGAAAATGATCCAGGAAATCACATCGTAGGATTTTTAAAGAATTTATTTGTAAATTATGGTGGAAAATAAGTATTTGGTCAAAAACAAACGAGCAGGATTTCTGGCTCTCACAGACCTGTAACTTCTTCTTTAAGAAGCTCCTCTGTCCTCCACTCGTTACTGTTATAAATGGCCCCTGTTTGACCTCGTTACCTGTATATGGACACCTGTCCACAGCCTCAAACAGTCAGACTCCAAACTCAGCCATGGCCAAGACCAAAGAGCTGTTGAAAGACACCAGGAAGAAAATCTCATCCCGTGAGAACAGTCCCAGAACTACACGGAGGGACCTGATGAATGACCTGCAGAGAGCTGGGGCCAAAGTAACAAAGGCTACCATCAGTAACACACTACACCGAGAGGGACTCAGATCCTGCAGTGCCAGGCATGTCCCCCTGCTTAAGCCAGTACATGTCCAGGCCCGTCTGAAGTTTGCCAGAGAGCATATGGATGATCCAGAAGAGGATTGGGAGAATGTCATGTGATCAGATCAAACCAAAATAGAACTTTTTGGTAAAAACTCAACTCGTCGTGTTTGGAGGAAGAAGAATGCTGAGTTGCATCCCAAGAACACCATATCTACTGTGAAGCATGGGGGCGGAGACATCATGCTTTGGGGCTGTTGTTCTGCAAAGGGGACAGGGCGACTGATTCGTGTTAAGGGAAGAATGAACGGGGTCATGTATTGTGAGAGTGAGACCTCCTTCCATCAGTAAGAGCATTGAAGACAGAACATGGCTGGGTCTTCCAGTATGACAATGATCCAAAACACACCACTCAGGCAACAAAGGAGTGGCTCCGTAAAAAGCATTTCAAGGTCCTGGAGTGGCCTAGCCAGTCTCCAGACCTCAACCCTATAGACAATATGTGGAGGGAGTCCGTGTTGCCCAGCGACAGCCTCACAACATCATTGCTCTAGAGGAGATCTGCATGGAGGGATGGGCCAGCTACAGTGTGTGCACACCTGGTGAATACTTACAGGAGACGTTTGACCTCTGTCATTGCCAACAAAGGTCATGTTACAAAGTACTGAATTGAACTTTTGTTATTGACCAAACACTTACTTTCCTCCATAATTTACACATAAATTCTTTAATAATCCTACACTGTTATTTCCTGGATTTTTTTTTTTTTTCATTTTGTCTCTCATAGTTGAAGTGTACCTATTAAAAAATTACAGAGCTCTCTCATCTTTCGAGGTAGAAGAACTGACTAAATACTTTTTTGCCGCACTGGACATATATTTAAGATGGTAGTCACTTCAGGCTCCTGCAGATGGCGCTGCACGAGGATGATGTGGCAATAAATCCCTACGGGGTGTGAGTTACAGGATCCATAGATTGAGAAGAGGTGGTACAGTGCAGGGAATGTCTCGTTCCATGTGTGAAAGATGGCTCCAGAGCAGATGTTAATGATTGGCTAAAAGGAGTGACTGTATTTGGGCGTGGCCAAAGACCATAGAGTGGAAGGAAGTAGCTGAATCTGGAACCATACAGTCATACAAGTCTACCAGCAGTGGCTAAAATCCCAGTCTACAGGAAAATCTCCTTGGAATTGTGCCAGGGAAGGCATCCACCAAATCTGGCCCAGCTGTGCAGCTTTGATGTGAGAGTGTCCGAACATGGATGTGAGCTACATCCAGAAACTTGTGCAGTACATGCCAATCCAGTCCCAGCTGTTATTGGTGCTGGTGGAGGTGTTACACACTGTTAGAGGCGGTTAAGTCTGAGTCTGCACGTCTTGCTGGCGCATCTGTGACCAAGACAGCAAGTCTTTGTGATGTATCAAGAGCCACGGTATCCAGGGTAATGTCAGCATACCACCAAGAAGGACGAACCTCCACCAGCATCACGTAGTGACCTGGCCACTATCCTGCAAGAAGAATGGCTTAAAATCCCTCTGACCACTGTGCAGGACGCAGTATATGTCATTCCCAAGACCAACTGACGCTGTATTGGCCGCAAAAGGAGGCCCTACACCATACTAATAAATGACTGTGGTCCAAAACCAGGTGTTTCAGTTTCATTGTCCAACCCCTGTACATTCATAGGTTTCTTGTATATACACTCAAAACTTGTATTACTTCAGATACTGGATGAAAAATTTAGTTCAGTTTTGGAACGTTTGAAACATCTTACACCATCACGGGCAAAGTTATCATTTTGGAGATGCGTGGTTTTGTTCAGACAGCATGTACACTTCATCAAAAAATAGCTGCACCCAAAAAGAGTCGAGCAACAGGAGTGAAACACATCGTGGGGCATGTGAATGATTCAAGTTTCAGGCTTGGCCAAACGTGAGGTAAGCAAGGACGGGCCTTTTTGCTGCACCTGATTGAATATATAAGTCGCCATGTTCTGGGTGCTTTCCATTCCGACCTGTGCTGTTGTGTTGGGAGCATCCTCTGCAAGTGAAGTATGCCTCAGAGAAGAGTTCCAAAGCAAGTCACAAGAAGCTGGATGGTCTTCTCAACATATTACGTGCCATACCCGTCATACAGATCCTACCATAGCACGTTGTTGGCCCCAGTAGATAGAAGAAGGCGTGCACCAATGACATTCAGCGAGCGGTGATGTCCTCCATGAGTCATTCTGTTAGTGCCAACACTGCGGCTGCACCGTGCAGGACTACATGCACACAGACTGTTATGACGACGGTCTTAACACCTCGTCAGCGTCACCAAAGACCGCAATGGTGTCGTGCCAGACTGTCATGGAGTAACACAGAATGGCAGCGGGTCATTTTCAGTGATGAGTCCTGCTTTTGTCTTGGTGGAGACAACCAACGAGTGGAGGCGCCGTGGTCAGCGCCAAGATGAACAGTTTGTGGTCATGCGTAACATGTCAAGAAGGCCTGGTGTCACTCCACCTCCAACCCTACCACACAATCTGCAGGAACTGTGTGAGAACGTTCAAGCTGCATGGGATGGATTATCACAGGACACCATTATGAACCTCTACAACTCCATGCCGAGACGTCTGGCATGTTGAGTTAGCAATGGCCCAACGGCATACTGAGAGACACTACTTCTGTATGTGTATCTCATTAAATATTGCACATATCAGTCTAAATATATCATCATTGATTGTTCCCCGTATGTCCAGCCTCGCCTTTTGTAGGTATTACCCTTGGCACACCTGTCACCCCTGTACAGAAACACTAACACTTGTGTAAATTCCACTTCATCTTTTATTTAAAAGCTTTTTCCACCGATTTTCTCATCTACTGGTATCACAAACCATGAACACATATAAATATCTACTCACTCATGTGTGTATGTTTTATTACATGGTCTGTTCCCTGTTCTGTAAAAACATCAAGTCTAAGTAAAATAGAGCTCTATAAATCTCTTACAACAGTAAATATGAACGGGGAGTTAAAAAGGCCAATCTACCCTCAAGTCATTTCATACCAGGCCGTACACCCTGGCATATAATTTAGAGCAAGTCTCTGCTCGGAGTAAGCAGCCGCCCAGACTTCCAAGCACCGGGCGTCTAATGAGGCAGGGTTTGGATCAGGCAGCTCCAATTTCGTCCACTAGAGGGATCTTTACACCAGACTGACAGTCCTAAATCTATAAATATGTACATAATTACATACTTACATAGATGAATATGCTTTACGTGTAGAACGTGTAATATATATATTAATATCACAAGTACTCATGCTTACATATTAATAACTTACAGTCTGTATATAATAGATATGTAACACAAACATAATACAACAGCACTGATGCAATCAACATGTGACAAAGGAATAAACTTGACCTAAATCCTGGTGCCTGAGGTTATGACGTTTTTCAGGAGCCGTTTGCCAGTAGATCTCATTTGCATAGTCTTCCTCCATTGTAGTCGATCAGTCAGGACATGTCTGTTCATGTTAGTTTTGCACCCAAGCTATGAGGCTAATGTAGCTAGGAAGTAATGGAAACTTGTGTAACCCAGTTAGCATGGCGCTAACTGCATTACTAGATACCGGCCTCAAACCTTCTGTGACTCAAGTACACTTGCATAGCTACCATCAGTAGCAGGAACGGTCTTCAAGCCTGAATTTTATTCATCAGTGTTTGGAATTTTTGGGATTGGGAAACCACATAAACAAGTTTATTTGAGATTACTCTGTTTGAGGCTAGTAAGCTATATAACGGACATGCAGTTAGCACGGTCCATAATAGCGAGAGGTAGGGTGGCCACATGTCCAGTTTCAGGCCGAACAGTCTAGTTTTTCAACTCCCAGCTCTCCGTCCGGCGCAGTACCTGGACAGACGCCTATTAGCCCTCTTTTCGGGATGATCTATTTGAAATGTTCACTCGCCAACAATATTATGTGTGCCATTGGCTCACGTCCGTGTCAGATCAGTCATTTATGTGTTCTATAGGTAAAGTTAGGTTCTCGGATCATCCCCCCACCTCTTTTTTTAATGTCCTATTATTGGGGGTGGGATATCCTTCTTTTTGGGGTTATGAAAGTGACCACTGTAACAGGACAGTGAACTACTGTGGACTGCTAAAGGCTAACACCCACTGCCGTGCTTGCTCGCTGTTTTTTTGGGAAGCCCATGGGTTGTTAAGCTGAGTATTCATCTAAAGTGGTCATCTTAGGGTGGACCAGCAATGGCTGACCTGCTCAAGCCAGCAGATCGATACATAGATCTGGGATGCTAATTGTAGAGGGAATTTTGCTGGTTAGCTTCATTAGCCTCTTAGCTCTAGTGCAGCATAGCCAAGAGGAAAACTGTGCACATTTGTCTTTCCAGCAAATGACTCCTGCATTAATCACACTGGCCAACTGGTAGTTGCTTATGTGGGTTGGAGGGTTGGACTAAGAGAGAGAGAGAGAGAGAGAAAGTGATAGGGTTCATAGTGGGCTTTGGCAGGACAGCGGGACAGATTTCCTCAACCGTCCCACTGACTAGCAAGAAACTGCACTAGCCAGTCTGTAGATACTAGGGATGTTCCAGTCTACCACAGATTCCAGTCCCTAAATGTACAGTCCAGTTTAAGGAAGCTATGCTAGGCCTGTTACGCCCCAGACGTTACAAAAGCTTAAACATGAATGGGAACGCTCAACATGGCGTTCGTTTACACTCTTCAAGTATAGGAGCCAATCAGCTTGCTAGTTATGTCTCGAGCAGAATATATTTGGGTGCAGGCAGGGAACACTGAAATCTGTGCAAGCCAATAAATAGCCTGAACAAGCCAAAACTGTTTCATCAAGCAATTCAAACCAATTTCGGAAAAGAATATCATATGTTAATTTGACCTGCAGTTTCTCTACCCATTCAAAACGACAAGGGTCTGGTGTTATATGGCTGCAGATAACTGCCCAGTGGTGTTGCAAAGATGGCCGCCAGGGGGACAGACTTTTTCACAGGTCCTTTGATTTGGTGACAGTGACCAAATTAAAGCCCGGTAGGATTAAACAGCATATAGACAGAACAGCATAACCACATTGCTATTGGTTGCACCATATAGTAACAGCACTCCATCAAAATATACCCTGACTGCTTCTGAATTTTAGACCTGGTTGGCACATCCCTAGTAGCTACATCTCAGTTCTCTTGTCTGATATCCAGGTGTCTTTCTCTTTCCCTTTCCTTCTACCTGTCTATATGGAGAAAGAGAGGAATAGAGAAAGAGAGCTTTCTTTCAACTAGTCCCTCTTCCCTGCCATTGGTTCCTGTGGTTTTTGGACTTCAGCACACACACGCATGACGAGTCTATGCGGATCCAGTTCCAGAACGTTCTCCCACTGCTGTCTGAGGTGAACGCCCTCACGTATGTATGTTTAGTCCGGCACTCGCTCAGCCAGTGCTTCTTATCCACCCCTAGACAGTCCCCTCCGGCTACGCCATGCTCCCCAGACGGTGCCTGGCTTTTAGACACACGACATCTGGTCTCAAAGAAGATCTGCGTAAGTCTGTTGCCTTTTTTGGTCTCGAAAAAGTCGACCACAGTGACGTTTCGCATCTTAAAGTCCATGGCCGTCTTCCTATCCGTCACCCACATGCTGACAGACTCACAGGCAGCTCGCTCCCTACCCTCCAGTCCCACCTGACGTTTGTTACGGGATGCCTTGTGAGGGTGCTCGGAGGAAAGTCTCGGTGAGGGATCCGAAGAGAGACCTAGCAGCAGGTTCCTGTAGGACTCTCCGTCACTGGCCTGGCTTGGATTCCCCACGTTCTCCAGTGGAGTGCCGCCTTGGTCTTCATCTTTGTCCCCGTCCTCTTCCTCTTTCTCAGGTAGAAGGCCTGAGTCCAGCATGAGCTGTAGAGGTGGGTGTTTGGGAGGTATAGGGGAGGCTGTGAAGAGGACTCTGGGATGAGAAGCAAGCAGCAACATTTCCTCATCTTCCTGCAGGGCTTCGTCTAGGCTCAAGTCCAAGCCTTCAGCAGGCATCAAACCTCCCAATGTCTCTCCATCAGCTCTGTCCACAGGCGGCAAGTCTGGCAGCAGTTCATTCGTCTTGGAGTTCTCCTGGTTGTCCCGGACTTTTAGTAGGGTGCTCTTAGCCGGAGTCCCATTAGTGTCCCTATCTTGCAGCAAGGCCTTCTTCCCCGGAGTCCCATCACTGTCCCTGTCTTTCAGCAGGTTCTTTCTACCCCGGGTCCTATCATTGTCCCTGTCTTTCAACAGTGACTTTATACTCCGAGTCCCAACTCTCTCATCGTCCTGAAACCTGCCAGCTTGTGGCTTGAAGTCTATAAGATTGCGACTGTCTTGGAAAGCATTCCGCGCTTGACCTTTTAGACCCTGTGATCTAAGGTCCGCCTGATCTCCAGTCCTGCCCGAGTCTTCCCCTGCTGCCAGCGTTTCCTGGCTTTGCTTCCTTTTGAATAAGGACTCCTTGTGTGTAGAAGATGACAAGCTGTTGTTCTTCTGATGATTGTATACGTCCGCTGTTCTGTGCGGCGGTCTTCTTGTGTCATGGGCGCTTGAGTTGAAGTCCCCTAGGGAACCGCTGGAGTTGGAGTCGTAGTCCGCGGGTGAACCGGTTCTGAAATTGTTGCCAGGCACCATTGTGGCGGAAATGAGCCTGGGCAAAGGACAACGAAGGAAGAGCAGGGCCGAGGCGATCACCATGGCAACCAGGGGAAGCCAGTGCATCACTCCCAAGACGTATCAACTGGAAAAAAAGAAAGAGGGAGAAAGAGAGTGAGAGAACTGGGGAGACAGGGATTTTAAGATGTCGTTATACTTTGCATTCGGTTAAGAGCATCCAGGCACGCTTCCATCTGAAAGAGTGCAATAACTGTAAAGCTGACACAGCTATAGCCTTACAGCTCTGGCACGTACCAGTGGAAACAAAACTACAAAACTTCAGAACAAGGAAAAGGTCTGGAAGCAATGGCAGCCAATTCAGTCACCCACTCTGGTTATTCGACACATTAAGCCAAGGCCTGGAAGGCACAGCTTTGGAGGCAAATGCCACTATATACCCCTCCACCATGCTCCAGAGAAGACATAATACATTTCTTGGTTTTGAGAACAAAGGAAATGTAAAGTGGGGAGTGTTTGGGTTAGCTCTAACGGAAACCGATCGCTATCTTGTGATTCTACGTTGCCACTGTTACTTTAAGGACCCGCTTGTTCTCTTAGGTCCTAATAGTTTCCAACAAGCCGCATAACTTGGCAAGCCAAGCCAAAGCCATGGGATAAACATGCAGCATGGCCCCAGTGCATTCAGACAATGCAAGAGAGGCTTTAAGATTCGGGATTACAACCTCAGAGCTTCATAAATTCATTACTCAGTATCTACATGGACTACAGCACAAAGTTAGCCTCAAGGTACAGATGTGTGTAATGAAACCCGTCAGCAGGTCCTGGCTGTTCAAGGGGCTAAATACTGCCCAGCTCCAAATCTTGGCCATCAACACTACCAACATAATCTCACAGCATCTGCCAGGAGCTGAATGCCAGTTTTAGGGCGTGTTAGGGGGCGACCCCCTGGGCACTTTAGCTATGTACGAAACAGTGCCCTGTTCTCTCAATGCTACATGTATTTAAGGATGTGTGGGACAGACACATGCTATATAGCACTCAATAGTGTATATAGCATGGATAGCACTAAATAGTGAATATGGCAAAATAGTGCACCACAAAGTGAACAAGGCGTCGTTTCATACCAACCCTATGCCCTTTTCACTTCATAGAACACGGCTTTATCCAAGGCCATCTTTTCAGACTCACTTACAGAGGGAATCATCCAAATAGACCAGCTCCAAATAGACACCACAATAGGGAACTCTGTAGCTAAACTGGATGGGGCATACAGTGGATAGGGCATAGCTTCATGCACATACAAAATAGTGTATTGTACAGTTATTAAGGGCACAACTTCAGACACACCTCCAAACTAGTGCACTAGCTTGTGGGGTGCCTGAAAGTCTGCCCTATCCACTACATAGTGCACTAGTTTGTGGGGTGCCTGAAAGTCTGCCCTATCCACTATATAGTGCACTAGTTTGTGGGGTGCCTGAAAGTCTGCCCTATCCACTATATAGTGCATTAGTTTGTGGGGTGTCTGAAAGTCTGCCCTATACACTATATAATGTACTAGTTTGTGGGGTGTCTGAAAGTCTGCCCTATCCACTACATAGTGCACTAGTTTGTGGGGTGCCTGAAAGTCTGCCCTATCCACTATATAGTGCACTAGTTTGTGGGGTGCCTGAAAGTCTGCCCTATCCACTATATAGTGAACCAGTTTGTGGGGTGCCTGAAGGTCTGCCCTATCCACTATATAGTGCACTAGTTTGTGGGGTGTCTGAAAGTCTGCCCTATCCACTATATAGTGCACTAGCTTGTGGGGTGCCTGAAGGTCTGCCCTATCCACTATATAGTGCACTAGTTTGTGGGGTGTCTAAAAGTCTGCCCTATACACTATATAATGCACTAGTTTGTGGGGTGCCTGAAAGTCTGCCCTATCCACTACATATTAAAAGTCTGAAAGCCCTATCCACTATATAGTAAACTAGTTTGTGGGGTGCCTGAAAGTCTGCCCTATCCACTATATAGTGAAACTAGTTTTGTGGGGGTGCCTGAACGTCTGCCCTATCCACTATATATTGCACTAGTTTGTGGGGTGCCTGAAAGTCTGCCCTATCCACTATATAGTGAAACTAGTTTGTGGGGGTGTGCCCTGAAAGTCTGCCCTATGCCCTATCCACTACATAGTGCACTAGTTTGTGGGGTGTAAAAAGTCTGCCCTATCCACTACATAGTGCTAGTTTGTGGGGTGTCTAAAAGTCTGCCCTATCCACTATATAGTGCACTAGTTTGTGGGGTGTCTGAAGGTCTGCCCTATCCATCCAC
>JAMWET010007011.1:0-5000 GCA_024036415.1 Prochilodus magdalenae
ATGTTCATATTTATTGGAGTGTGGAGAGAGATGATGTCTTGGGTTAATGATGAAGTATTGAGCTGGGGGAGATGAGAGGGAATGTCTGTCCTTTCTTTTTTGGTTCAACTCGACAGGGTGGAAAATAACTTCCACTTCACACAAAGAGGAGTAAAAGTGCCTCCGGAGCGTAACCCCCTCACCTCCACTGTACCGCACTCCCTGGCGCTCCTTAACACGCTGCTGATGGACAGAGCCGTAACCGGGCTGACTCTACAGTCAACACTCACACTCGGACAGCTGAACACCCAGCACTTCCTGCAGCGGCCCACTGAAGACCACTGGCCTTAACTCAGACAGGTCCCTCATAGCCCCCTCGACACTCTCGAGCACTCTCGATCCCCTCAGAGCACCCTCAGAGCACCCTCAGGACACCCTCAGGACACCCTCAGGACACCCTCAGAGCACCCTCAGGACACCCTCAGGACACCCTCAGGACACTCATAGTCACGACTCAAACCCTCATAGCAGCCTCCCCCTCAGGGACACTCTAGGGGGGACACTCTAGGGACAAAAAAAAATCAAAAAAAACCCTCTGTCAGGACAAACCCTCAAGGGCACTCTATGGGAACACTCTAGTGACATACTCAGAAAAAAAAAAGAAACGAAACCCTCAGGAGGACAGCCCTCAGCGGACAAAAACAAAAACCCTCAGACGCAACCCTCAAGTACAGAACCCCTCAGGACAACCCTCCAGAGCAACCCTCGAGAGCACCCTCGAGCCACAAACCCTCAGGAAACAAACCCTCAGGACAACAAAACAACACCCTCAAGCACCCTCAGGTGCAACCCTCTGCAGCAAAACCCTCCTGACAACCCTCTTCTACAAGACAACACTTGTCAGTTGCAACCCTCAGAAACACAACCCTCAGCGTACACCCTCAGCGACACCAAAACACCTGCAGGACAACTGTCAGGGACAAACAACCCTCCAGAGCACAACCCCTCAGGACAACCCTAAGAAACTATCTCATAACATTCACCCTCAGGACCCCCCTTGCAGAGCAACACCTCATGGCACACCTCAAGCGACACCCTCAAGCAGCAACCCTCTTCAGGAGAGCACCCTCAGGACACCCTCAGGACACCCTCAGAGCACCCTCAGGACACCCTCAGGACACCCTCAGAGCACCCTCAGAGCACCCTCAGAGCACCCTCAGAGCACCCTCAGGACACCCTCAGAGCACCCTCAGAGCACCCTCAGGACACCCTCAGAGCACCCTCCTGAAGCTTCACTGGAGAGGGAGGTGCAGCTGTGAATCAGCCCATCCTCCTCCCTCCGTGCATTCTCCCAGACAGGACTGTGATGTGGGAGGCTCAGCCCCTTTCAGCAATTAGAGGTCATTAATCCGGAGAGAGTGATTCACACTGTCCTCCACACTTAGCCCTCCTCTCCCCGATCTCTCCATTCTCCCTCTCTCCTATCTCTCTCCATTCTCCCTCTCTCCTCCATTCTCCCTCTCGGTCCTCTCATCGATCTCTCTCCCTCCTCCCTACTCGCCTACGTTCAGATCTTCTCTCGGTCTCTCCATTCTCGTCCGATTCACACCCTCTCTTCCATCTTCAGATCTCCTCTCAGATCTCTCTCCATTCTCCCTGTCTCCTCTCTCAGATCTCTCTATTCTCCCTCCCTCTCTCCTCTCAGATCTCTCTATTCTCCCTCTCCTCTCAGATCTCTCTCCATTCTCCCTCTCTCCTCTCAGATCTCTCTCCATTCTCCTTCTCTCCTCTCAGATCTCTCTCCATTCTCCCTCCCTCCTCTCTCATATCTCTCTCCATTCTCCCTCTCTCCTCTCTCCTATCTCTCTCCATTCTCCCTCTCTCCTCTCAGATCTCTCTCCATTCTCCCTCTCTCCTCTCAGATCTCTCTCCATTCTCCCTCTCTCCTCTCAAATCTTTCTATTCTCCCTCTCTACTCTCAGATCTCTCTCCATTCTCCCTCTCTCCTCTCAGATCTCTCTCCATTCTCCCTCTCTCCTCTCAGATCTCTCTCCATTCTCCCTCTCTCCTCTCAGATCTCTCTCCATTCTCCCTCTCTCCTCTCAAATCTTTCTATTCTCCCTCTCTACTCTCAGATCTCGCTCCATTCTCCCTCTCGGATCCCTCTCCGTCTCTCTTCTCTCTCCCTCTCTCCTCTCAGATCTCTCTCCATTCTCCCTCTCTCCTCTCAGATCTCTCTCCATTCTCCCTCTCTCCTCTCAGATCTTGCTCCATTCTCCTTCTCTCCTCTTGATCTCTCTCCATTCTCCTTCTCTCCTCTCAGATCTCTCTCCATTCACCTCCCTCTGTGGATGTACAGTGATGTCACTCCTGGGTTAGATAACCTGGTAAGGGATTTTACGGTGTGGTCTTCTCACAGCGAGCGATCAGCTCCTCTCCTCTCTGCCGGCTGCTGTTAATGAAGCTGCTGTAGTTAATTTGCCACAGAGACCAAATGAGCACAGCCCTGCCGTGGGTACTGAGGCGTGCGCTCGCACGATGGAAGCTTCTTGTTAAATATGAGCAAGAGGAACAGGACAGCACAGAAACCCTGCGTGTCCTGAAAGTAGCAACGCATAGCAGGAGATCAGGCTGCTCGCTCCACGCTGCCGCAGGTTAGTGCTCCAGCAGAAGCCAAACAAACAGAGAGACGAACGAGTGTCCATCTCTCCACCAAGCGTGGGTTCAGCTGCTGTGCAGAGCTTTACCTGCTCGAATCAGGATGAACAAGCTTCCCACAGTTCAGGCTAGAAACAGAGGAAAAACACAAAACTCTCAAACCACAATCAGATCAGAATCAATAACATAATCAGATCACAATCAGACCATAATCAATACCACAATCAGATCATAATCAATACCATAATCAGACCATAATCAATACCATAATCAGATCATAATCAATACCATAATCAGATAATCAGATCATAATCAATACCAGAATCAGATCATAATCAATACCATAACCAAACCATAATCAATACCATAATCAGACCATAATCAATACCATAATCAATACCACAATCAGATAATCAGATCATAATCAATACCAGAATCAGATCATAATCAGATAATCAGATCATAATCAATACCATAACCAGACCATAATCAAACCATAATCAATACCATGATCAGATCATAATCAATACCATAATCAGACCATAATCAGATAATCAGATCATAATCAATACCATAACCAGACCATAATCAAACCATAATCAATACCATGATCAGATCATAATCAATACCATAACCAGATCATAATCAATAACATAATCAATAACAATCAGATCATAATCAATAGCAATCAAACCATAATCTATACCATAATAAAACCTTAATCAGATCATAATCAATACC
The DNA here is from genome assembly GCA_024036415.1 of Prochilodus magdalenae. Taxonomy (NCBI): domain Eukaryota; kingdom Metazoa; phylum Chordata; class Actinopteri; order Characiformes; family Prochilodontidae; genus Prochilodus; species Prochilodus magdalenae. Next base: position 3,379 of record JAMWET010007011.1, read on the forward strand.
ATAATCAATACCACAATCAGATCAGAATCAATAACATAATCAGATCACAATCAGACCATAATCAATACCATAATCAGATAATCAGATCATAATCAATACCAGAATCAGACCACAATCAATACCATAATCAATAACATAATCAATAACAATCAGAGCATAATCAATACCATAATAAAACCATAATCAGATCATAATCAATAACAATCAGATTAAAATCAATACCATAATCAATATCATAATCAGATCAACATCAAATAATTATCAGATTATAACGTAAATGTCAGACATTCATGTAGAACTCGAACTGTGATTTTGATCTGTCTGTTAAGCGATGAAATTAGAAAGTTTGGTAACTCTGGGAATTTTGGGAATTTTGGGAAGCTGAAAACAGGGAAATGTCCACATGCAGCTGAATTTACTGCCCTGGTCATTTTACCCTGCACCTGCGGGGTGTAGCATGCCTCAACTACCAACCGTTAAGACTCTGTTCGTGTGTGTGGGGAGGATAGAAGCTTGTCCCCTCTCGGGAGCTCCCGTCTCTCGGGGGGCGGGTGCTGAGAAGTGTTTCCCACAATAGGCTACGCGGCGCATCTGGTACGTGCTAAAGCCCTGTGTTGCTAAGAGTGCTAATCATAAATGTAACGAGCCAGACTGATTGCAGACCTGATCTCCTCACAGGGAGCAAACAGAGGCGCACGGCAGCTCTGCAGGAGGACTAGTCCATTCTGCACATCCGGAGACAGACGGCGCCGGTTAATGATTTTGTGCGGGTTTGGAGAGCTGCGGTGCTCGGAATGATTGGCATTGTAGACTGATCGAGAGATATCAGCTCATGTGACGGGTGTGAAGCTGGACCTACAGCGAGGGTAATCGCGGGTCTGCTGGTGCAAGAGGAGCAGTGGCGGGAGTCGCGCAGGGCGTCGGGTAGGAGCGAACATTCTCCAGTGAAGTGTAAGCAGATCAGAACACTGAAGGGTTCTAGAATGGGGGCGTGGGGGTGGAGTGGTCCACAGGCATGTGTAACCTGGTCATCAGGAGAGCTGGGCTGTACTCCTTCTATGCCAATTAGCCGGATCCATTAGGAGAATGAGGAGTAGAGCGGCTCTGTTAGCCTCACTATAAACTCCCACTCATCCTTCAAAAGCCTGGCTGAGTGACGGAGGAGGGACAGCGAGGAGACCGCGTCAGTCCACAGCTTAATTATCCTGAACACGCGTTTATGACCGAGCACGTCCGCGACAGAGCGCTGTGCTTTTATACCCCATACAGTAGATCCACAAACGTCAACACCAACATCCCAGAATAGTTCACTGTCCACGTGGGACAGCAACCAAATCAACAGTTCTGAAACGCAGGTCCAAAAGAGCCAGATAAGCAAACTGTGAACATAATGACGTCCAGGAGACGAAACACCTCAGTCTCGCTCACTATAAATGAAAATATGAGAGACACAGACGCACAGAGAGACACAGAGAGACACAGACGCACAGAGAGACACAGAGACGCACAGAGAGACACAGAGACGCAGAGAGACACAGAGACGCACAGAGAGACACAGAGACACACAGAGACGCACAGAGAGACACAGAGACGCACAGAGAGACACAGAGACACACAGAGAG
>JAMWET010007011.1:10000-17500 GCA_024036415.1 Prochilodus magdalenae
CCCAGGGTTTCCTGCCCCGGAGTTCAGAAGCCATGAATGCAGTGTTTCATCAGAAGAGCTTTCACGGGACTTCACACGCACCACACACCAACACAGGCCAACACGCCACACACGCCAACACACCACACGCCAACACAGGCCAACACGCCACACACCAACACGCGCTAACACACGCCAACACACCACACACCAACACAACACACGCCAACACACCACACACCAACACAACACACGCCAACACACCACACACCAACACAACACAGGCCAACACGCCACACACCAACACACCACACGCCAACACAGCAACACACGCGAACACACACCAACACAACACACGCCAACACACCACACGTCAACACAAGCTTACACAAGCTTACACACGCTAACACACCACATGCGAGCCATGTTTAGAAGAGGTGGCGAGTCAGTCCAGGGATTGTTCTGTCCCCCAACACTGCCACCGTAATTCCAGTTAGACGGTGGAAGCGGTGAAAGTGATCTGCTGCTGTGTAGTGATCAGGTTCCTCCTGCGGTTCCTCTACAGCAGGTGTCCTGATTAAACAGGTCAAGCACTGCAGCAAGAGGAGCCTGGAAAAGCTCTCCAGAGCAACGTCTCCGAAGAAGCTTCATCACTCACTTCCAGCGGCTCCTGACCGCACCCGCCAACACGGAACAATCAGCCAATCAGGTTCTATTCTTTAGGGATCTCACATAGAGGAACCCTGAACCATCTGAACGAGCTGGCGTTTACCTTCAGGTAAAAATGGAACCCCCCACTCCCACCTTTGGTCTCAGTACACGAAGAACAGTGTGCAGGTTGGGAAGGCTGGAACTCTCTGGTGGTGAAGGCAGGATGTCTCTGGTGGTGGAGGTTGGAGGTCTCTGGTTGTGGAGGTTGGAGGCCTCTGTTGGAGAAGGCTGGTAGTCTTTGTTGGTGGAGGTTGGGTGTCTCTGGTGGTGGAGGTTGGAGGTCTCTGTTGGTGAAGGCTGGTAGTCTTTGTTGGTGGAGGTTGGGGGTCTCTGGTGGTGGAGGTTGGGGGTCTCTGCTGGTGAAGGCTGGAGTCTTTGGTGGTGGAGGTTGGAGATCTCTGGTGGTGGAGGTTGGAGGTCTCTGGTGGTGGAGGGTGGAGAAATTCTGTAGGTCAACACAACTGAGCTCTGTCAAACACAGACCAATGAGAGCTGGATAAAGACACTCGGGACTCTCAACCTCGGTATGGTCCACTGAGGGGAACAGTCGGTCACCAAGACCTCAGCTGCAGCCACCGAACAGACCACCGAGTACCTCAGCGGCCTTTGAGAATCTTCCTCCAAACATGAGCTCATCAAACCGGCCGTGAGACCGGTGGATCTGTGGTGCACCAGGCGTTCAGTCCTCTGTATACTATAACCTATACAGCATGTTCATATCAGAGGATCTAATATTTACCCTCAGCAAAAGAACAGCTGCTCCCAGGAGGAGGTGTGGGAGTGCGGGTGTGTGGGGAAGGGAGATAAAGGGGACCAGGATCAATAACTGGTGATAAGTTTAGACTGATATGATCAATATTTATTGAGCTACACATACAGAAGTCTGTCTCTCAGTATGGCGTCGGGCCGCCGTGTTCGCTAACCCAACACGCCAGACGTCTCGGTATGGAGCTGTAGAGGGTCCTGATGGAGTCCTGTGATAATCCATCCCATGCAGCTTCAACATCCTCACACAGTTCCTGCAGATGGTGCGGTAGGGGTGGAGGTGGAGGGACACCAGGCCTTCTGGACAACAGACCGTTCATCTTGGTGCTGAACACGGTGCCTCCACACACGGATTCGTTGGGCGTCTCCACCAAGACTAAAGCGGGACTCGTCACTGAAGATGACCCGCTGCCGTTCTGAGTCACTCCATGACAGTCTGGTACGACACCACTGCAGTGTTTGGTGACGGTGACGTGGTGTTAAGGACAGTCGTGGTAACGGTCTGTGTGGATGTAGTCCTGCGTGGTCAGTCAGCGATAAGGTCTGTCCTTGCATCACATGGCGTGTCCGAGCGTGAACCTTCATTAGCATGTCTCATGCGGTGCGTGTGTTGTCTGTGACACAGAACCCAGATTTCACCGCATCAGTATCCGGACTGACGGGGTTGTGGTTAGCCCCGGTGCTGGTACTCAGCACTGGCCTGTATTAATGGATCAGGTATCACACAGAGAGAACGTAGAACCGGTGCATGTCTAGATCTCACAGGTCTTAACTACGTTCTTGTGGTTAGGGTTCCCATTCAAACGCAAGATGGACATCCCTGGCGTGACACGCCTGATCAGTCCCGACTACGGAGCCTTCCTTCCACGCTTTCAGTTCTCAGATTCAGGACAGACAGGAACACAAAGCCTGGCTGCTGTGGCAGAACCCAGCACTGAGACCACAGACCGCAGACTCGTGGAAGAAGCAGCTGACGCTGGGTAGAAGCCCACCCAGATCATTTCGCTGCCTACTGGTGTACTATGTGGGAACACCGCACGTGACCTCTCCCAGGTCCAGAAGGTCAGAGCATAGAGACCCTCAGAGTCAATGACACACCCAGTCCTGTACACGAGCCAGAGGACATCTCCAAACACCACCTGAGCAGGAGGGTGATGCCCGCTCAGACACCAGACCTGTCCGGCTGGTGGAACACTGTCCTCACCGGTGAAGACAGAGTGAGTGGACATCAGGCTATGTTCCAGGATGGTGGTGATAATGTTCTGGGTTCTCCCATGACTGTCATGTGGTTCTAGTCGTCTGGTAGAGGAACAGATTGTGGTTTACATCATGGATAAATCAGCCCGTGTCCGTAAGTGACTCATCCTGGGACAGATTCCATCAGGACCAAACGCTAAGCTGACCACTGAGCAGGACGTGTCTGCAGGACTCACATCTGAACATGTCCTCTGTCATATCACTTGTCTCCTAGTGTTTCCACTATTTTGGCCGTTCTGTTCTAAATCAATAACAACACGTGTGACCGAATCCACCTTACAGAGGAGACGCACGCCCGGAGGCGCGGCCCGTGTAGGAATTCCCCTCCTCAGCAGCGCATTAAACACGGCATTGTGTGGAGTGACGGCTAAATATACCCCTTCCTATTCTCGGAGGTCCGGCTGGATTCAGCCTTTAAATGGCCTTTGAGAGGAGAAAGGAGGGCGGACAATGCAAGGTCGCCTCCCTGCGGAGGCGCTGCCATTCAGCGCAGCTCTCCATGGCCTGAGCTCTGACCTTTCTGAAAGGCCAGTGAGCCCCACAGTCCTCGTCGCCTCCACAGGCTGGGTCACCACACCACGTCCTGAAAGACATCCGCGCTGACTCCCTGCGTGGCGGAACTCAGAGATCAAACATCGACACAGCGTACACTACCCATAATTCCTCATGAGCTACTCAGCAGCTAATAAACAGACTACATGACGGTCACACATCTGGAGATCACAGCTGTTATACCTGCAGGAGTAGTGACCCGAGCAGCAGCACAGACGCGGTCAGCGTGAGAAAGCCCCCATGCTCTTCGGGGGACTGTGTTGGCTGCCTGTAAACTCACTCAGTCCTCCTGGAGATGCTGTTTAGACCTTCCAGACATTAACCAGGGTCTTCCTCATCATCTCCTCTTCTGTCTACGCCCGTAGGAGCCAAATGCTCAGAGAGCAGGACATGGGTGGACCTCGGACCCCCGTGTCTACAATAGGTCTGAGGAATCTGTTGGAGTCAGTCGTTCACAGTGTCACCTCACAGCATCATAATTCATAAACATACCGTTCAGAGAAACGCGCCTCCGTTCGCTGCTTTCACTCTGAACTCCTGGAAAGTCCGGATTCACAGATGCAGCACACTGCCAGGTTCATCAGAGGTGTCCTGGCCACAGTCACGGGGGGAGGTACGAAGTGAGCCACAGCGCTCCCCTAGGTCTAGAATACGGTTAAGCCAGCTTATTTAATCACAGACAGGTAAAGACAAACATTCCACAGTCCTGCAGCACTCTGAGTTCTCTCCCTCTGGTCTCTGTTCCACTCCTAAGCCCTCAGCAGACTCAGTGCAGCTAACAAAGGGAGGCAGATCAGCTGGGAGGCAAATCAACAAAGGGAGGCAAATCTGCCCGTTCGGTGCAGAACCGCAATATAACTCCTTTCAGCCGAGTGTTGGTCCACTATCAGGTCCACTATCAGGAACTTTACACTTCCTAAGCGGGTTAGCGAGGAGGTCACCGCGGAGAGCCCACAGACGACAGTGCGATACGAGGAAAGCCCGTACTGTGTGCCGCGTGTGGCCATAGGTGTTCATGTGAAGAACCTTCTGAAGGTCTGAAGCTTATGGAGGTCTCAGGGTGCCTGTCCTGTCTACTCCTCCCAGTAGCTCCTCACTGACCAGGCAGAACCAAGTTCCTCACACGCCGCTCAAAAAAGGCCACGTGGTATTATCCCACCTTCGAACACCCCAACCCAGCCTGTTCTACAGAGACTCCCAAACACGGGGCGTAACCTTGAACACGCATCAGCAACAAAACCGCTCTCAGCAGCACAGCCACTCGCTCACACGCAGAGCCAAAGCACCGTGTGGTGTTGCTAATAGTAACCACAGCAGATGGCTGATGTTGTCCTAGCGAGCTGCGACGTTCGCAGATATTCCACAGAAATCCCATCAATGAGCAAAGGAGAAGCGGGGAATCGTCTGCAGCTTGTGCCACCATCAGCAGTGGCGTCCACCTCTGGAATCCTGCCGAGAGAACCTCATACTGCTCTGAGGGTCACGCCCAATCTCCATCTCCTGCTCCAGCTCCCCATTCACCACGCAGCCCTTCCACTCTCTGAACACGGTGATCCGAGAGAAAACCGGTCAGACCACAACACGCAGGGAGCCATCGGAGAGCAGCGCAGGACTCCCCGCAGGGTCTGAGCGGGTCTATGCTGGAGATCTGCTCAGACACTGGAGTTACCTGGACAAATCATGGAATTCTGATAGAGCTGAGGAACGTGACCACATGACGTGCTGACTGAGGAGGTGGAGAGCGCAGCTTAACCGCTGGACAGTCCAGAAACAGGTCAGATGTTCCTCTGGTGGACTCATACAGACTTGTATGTCGCCGTTGTTCACTGAAGGGAACAGGTGTAGAAGACCATCACCATCCACTGCTTTAGCTCGTTAGCTCCTCCGGGCCTCGTATCTGTAGGCAGTCCTGGGCTGCTGGAGTGTACCCTGATATCTCGTGTCCGGAATAAGTGCTGTGTCGGTGCTGTCCTGTCCTGTCTGCTCACGGTGTCTATTGTTTCTAGTCGCACTTCGCGCCCGTGTTCCATGCTGCACCGTGTTCCTGGAGGAACGTAATTTCACTCCACTGTGTACTCGTACAGGGATGGAAGGACAATAAAGCCTCTTGAAGTTGTATGAAGTACGAGCACACCCTGATAGACCACACCCTGATAGACCACACCCTGATAGACCACACCCTGCTAGACCACACCCTGATAGACCACACCCTGACAGAGCACACCCTGATAGACCACACCCTGATAGACCACACCCTGATAGACCACACCCTGACAGAGCACACCCTGATAGACCACACCCTGATAGACCACACCTTGACAGAGCACACCCTGATAGACCACACCCTGACAGAGCACACCCTGATAGACCACACCCTGACAGAGCATACCCTGATAGACCACACCCTGACAGAGCACAACCTGATAGACCACACCCTGATAGACCACACCTTGACAGAGCACACCCTGATACAAGCACAACATGATATGAGCACACCCTTGCAGAGCACACAGTTATACTGCACACTGTTACAGAGCACTCTGTCATACAGCACACCGTTACAGAGCACTCTGTTATACAGCACACCGTTACAGAGCACTCTGTTATATAGCACACCGTTACAGAGCACTCTGTTATACAGCACACCGTTACAGAGCACTCTGTTATACCGCACACCATTACAGAGCACTCTGTTATATAGCACACCGTTACAGAGCACTCTGTTATATAGCACACCGTTACAGAGCACTCTGTTATATAGCACACCGTTACAGAGCACTCTGTTATATAGCACACCGTTACAGAGCACTCTGTTATACCGCACACCATTACAGAGCACTCTGTTATATAGCACACCGTTACAGAGCACTCTGTTATATAGCACACCGTTACAGAGCACTCTGTTATATAGCACACCGTTACAGAGCACTCTGTTATATAGCACACCGTTACAGAGCACTCTGTCATACAGCACACCGTTACAGAGCACTCTGTTATATAGCACACCGTTACAGAGCACTCTGTCATACAGCACACCGTTACAGAGCACTCTGTCATATAGCACACCGTTACAGAGCACTCTGTCATACAGCACACCGTTACAGAGCACTCTATCATATAGCACATCGTTATAGAGCACACCGTTACAGAGCACTGTTATACAGCACACTGTTATAGAGCACACCTTTACAGAGCACTCTGTTATACCGCACACCGTTATAGAGCACACCTTTACAGAGCACTCTGTTATACCGCACACCGTTATAGAGCACTCTGTTATACCGCACACCGTTATAGAGCACACCATTACAGAGCACTCTGTTATACCGCACACCGTTATAGAGCACACCATTACAGAGCACTCTGTTTTACAGCACACCGTTACAGAGCACTCTGTCATACAGCACACCGTTATAGAGCACACCATTACAGAGCACTCTGTTATACCGCACACCGTTATAGAGCACACCATTACAGAGCACTCTGTTATACCGCACACCGTTATAGAGCACACCATTACAGAGCACTCTGTTATACCGCACACCGTTATAGAGCACACCATTACAGAGCACTCTGTTATACCGCACACCGTTATAGAGCACACCATTACAGAGCACTCTGTTATACCGCACACCGTTATAGAGCACACCATTACAGAGCACTCTGTTATACAGCACACCGTTATAAAGCACACCATTACAGAGCACTCTGTCATACCGCACACCGTTATAGAGCACACCGTTATAGAGCACTCTGTTATATAGCACACCGTTACAGAGCACTCTGTTTTACCGCACACCATTAAAGAGTACTCTGTCATACAGCACACCGTTACAGAGCACTCTGTTATACCGCACACTGTTATATAGCACTGTTATACAGAACACTGTTATAGAGCACTCTGTTATACCGCACACCATTACAGAGCACTCTGTCATACAGCACACTGTTACAGAGCACTATCATACCGCACACCGTTATAGAGCACACCATTATAGAGCACTCTGTTATATAGCACACCGTTATAGAGCACTCTGTTATACCGCACACCGTAACAGAGCACTCTGTCATACAGCACACTGTTACAGAGCACTCTGTTATACCGCACACCGTTAAAGAGTACTCTGTCATACAGCACACCGTTACAGAGCACTCTGTTATACCGCACACTGTTATAGAGCACTGTTATACAGAACACTGTTATAGAGCACTCTGTTATACTGCACACCATTACAG
>JAMWET010007011.1:25000-36864 GCA_024036415.1 Prochilodus magdalenae
GTCACGTACAGTATGGAGGACTGAGGACACCAGCTCCGGCTGAAAGGTCATATGATTCACTGAGAGCTCTGGAAGACGACGCTGTGAGCGATGATGGAGACCTTTCCTCTACTCCAGCTGATTCAGAGATTACGTAAAGTAACTTCCTCTTCCAGGACGTGAGGGGAATCTAAACAGCGCTCCTGGTTCCTCCGATCAGTCACGCCATTACTACCCGAGCGTGTAGAACTGCCAGCTCCCGCTTGCTGTGCAGATGAGGCTCCTTCAGACGGAAGCAAACGCTCAGAGAGCCGAGACTTTCCTTCTCCAGTTAATCCAAAGACGACACTTTCTATCCGTCAACACCTCGGATGAAGACCAACTCCGCCTTAAAGCCTCCTTACGATGTGCGCTCCGGATGTACCAGAGTCAGGAGTCTGAATCTTCCTCTGATCCTCACCTCTAAACCAGACAGCTGATACGGTCCTCCACTAATCACCACAGAGCGTTTACAGACCCTGCCGGGCCTCTCATACCAGATCCTAATCCCAGCCAGGTCTAGGAACGGGAACAGAACTGGAAACAGAGGGTCTGATTTACAGAGCCATGTGAATTCCGGCTGGACTCCAGCAGCTCCACAGGAGATGCACCATTAACACCCCAAACCGGCAGCACCACGGCCTGCTCCCTGACCTGGGACACGCACGGACACGGAGGACAACAGGAACGGAGTGAGAGAGAGGGGGAAAGAGTGAGAGAGTGAGGGAGAGTGGAGCAGCCGTGGATGCCTGCGTGCCTGTGTGTGTGTGTGTATGTGTGTGTATCTGTGTGTGGGTGTGTATGGGTGTATGGGTGGTGTGTATCTGTGTGTGTGTGTGTGTGTGTGTATCTGTGTGTGTGTGTGTGTGTGTGTGTGTGTGTGTGTGGGTGTATGTGTGTATCTGTGTGTGTGTGTGTGTGTGTGTGTGTGTGTGTATGTGTGTGGACACGTCTGTGTGTACAGATGTGTGTGTGTACGTGTGGTGTTTGTGTGTGTGGACACGTCTGTGTGTGTGCATATGTGGGCATGTGAGGGTTTGTGTGTACGTCTGTGTGTGTGTGTACAGATGTGGGGGTGTGTGTGTGTGTGTGTGTTTGTGTGTATTTGTATCTCTGTGTGGGTGTGTATCTGTGTGTGGGTGTGTATGTGTGTGTGTGGGTGTGTGGTGTGTATCTGTGTGTGGGTGTGTATGTATGTGTGTGTGTATGTGTGTGTGGGTGTATGTGTGTATATCTGTGTGTGTGTGTGTGTGTGTATCTGTGTGTGGGTGTGTATGTGTATGTGTGTGTGTGTGTACGGTGTGTATCTGTGTGTGGGTGTGTATGTATGTGTGTGTGTGTGTGTGGTGTGTATCTGTGTGGGTGTGTATGTGTGTGTGTGTGTGTACGTGTGTGTGTGGTGTGTATCTGTGTGTATGTATGTGTGTGTGTGTGTATATCTGTGTGGGTGTGTATGAGTGTGTGTGTGTGTGTACAGATGTGGGGGTGTAAAGATGCGTGTGTGTGTGTATCTCTGTGTGGGTGTGTATGTGTGTGTGTGTGTGTGTGCGGTTGTGGGCGCTGCAGATGTGGTTCAGTCGTTCGTGGCTGTAACAGGCGGCCGTGCACTCGGAGCGGTCTCAGCACCATCTGTGCAGCAGTGCTCTTACGTAAGTCACTCACTTCCAGCCAAACACACTCGTCCGCTCACACAGCCCCGCGGAGCGTCCGACCCTCCCCTCCGTCTCCCTCCATCATCATTCAGCCTCCCGGCTCCAGGCCAAGCCTGGCCTGCCCTGACCTCGGCTCTCCTCCCAGCGGCAGGAGGCGGGGCGTCTATGGAGGACAGATACGGTCACTGACACTGACTTCAGTAAACCCCCTATACAGGCTGGGGTCTTCAGAGGAATGAGGACGTCAGCGCTGTAACAGGAAGTGCCTGCAGGAAGTGCCCGCAGGAAGTGCCCGCAGGAAGTGCCCGCTTCTTAGGCGTTGTGTGGAAGTCACTGTCCTTGGACATTCAATCCGAGGAGCCAGAACATTCATATTTCCAAAACCTACTTTACCACCTGATCCGGTTACTGTGCCACGCCGGTGTGGCATGCTGGAGTCACTCGATCCTAATCCTAAACCCCTGGGGACAATGCTATAGGCTCTAAACTGAGGCTGATTTGGGTGGAACGCTATAGGCGAGAACCTGATACTGATTCATTCTAAGCCCTGACGGTTCCACCCTCCAAACATATCAGGAAGGAATATCGTGAAGCTAGCTATAGGCATTGGTGACCCAACTGATGGCTGATTCGGGAATTCTGAGTGGGTGGAGCTAAAACTGCTATAGGCTGATTGGGTGGTAGGTAAACGTGAAACTGAGTGGGTGGAGCTAAACTGCTATAGGCTGAGTGGGTGGAGCTAAACTGCTATAGGCTGATTGGGTGGAGCTAAACTGCTATAGGCTGATTGGGTGGAGCTAAACTGCTATAGGCTGATTGGTTGGAGCTAAACTGCTATAGGCTGATTGGGTGGAGCTAAACTGCTATAGGCTGAGTGGGTGGAGCTAAACTGCTATAGGCTGATTGGGTGGAGCTAAACTGCTATAGGCTGATTGGGTGGAGCTAAACTGCTATAGGCTGATTGGGTGGAGCTAAACTGCTATAGGCTGATTGGGTGGAGCTAAACTGCTATAGGCTGATTGGGTGGAGCTAAACTGCTATAGGCTGATTGGGTGGAGCTAAACTGTTGTAGGGTGAATGGGTGGAGCTAAACTGTTGTAGGGTGAATGGGTGGAGCTAAACTGTTGTAGGGTGAATGGGTGGAGCTAAACGGCTGTAGGCTGAGTGGATTGCACGCTGCAGTGGTCTGCCTGTGGGGGAGTAAATACCGCACACAGGTGTGATGTGAGCTGTACAGGTGAGGAAACATGATACCCGGGCCTCGGGTTCTGCACTAAGAGCTGCTGAGATCTGTACGTCAGAGTTGCTGGTACGACAGCGCCTCAGGTGGTTCTAAGCGCAGGTTCTAAGCGCAGGTTTTTAGAGAGCAGTACTCTAGACCATGTGGAAATCTGACCACTGCTGCTCAGCATTCCTGGAGCTGTGGATGTTCAGGTGAGGAGAAGATGAACTGTATCACAGCGGCTGTGTCACTGAGCTCCAGGAGGAAAACTGTTTAGGCACCGCAGAAGATCTGGGCTCAAGTTCTACCACGGTCTCATTAGCTCGTTAGCACTGTGCCTTGTTCAGTCTTCATTAGGAAGGACGAGGTAATGGTTACTCATCTCACTGGTGGAGTGAAGCACGGATTCGGTTACATGCCAGCAGAATCCGGAATAAACATCACCCTGATAAAAATCGGATAATGATCCTAAACACTCCTCAAAATCCACAATGGACCAGCTGAGGAAGAGCAAGCAAGGTTCTGCCATGGTCCTCACAGACCCCTGGACCTCAAAGCAGCAGCTCAGACGTTCCAGGAAGCTCCCAGAACAAGACCTGAGAGACTCTCAGCTGCTTCAGGAAGCGCTACGAGCTGCAGAAACACGGACCAGGGTGTCCCGACCATCGCAGGACACCAACAGTTACACCACCAGCTAATCAAGCCCTGCAGCCGGAAGCAGGAGCTGATATCATCTACTGAGACGTTCCTCTCCACAGCTCAGCAGATCCTGACATCAGCACACGGTTTCTCCCGCTCCTGAAACCGACCGTCACTATGGAGAGGGCCGCTATAAATATAGAACAGGTGCAGCGCAGACACACAGCCAATCAGAACGCGCATACCGAGTCAGAGACGCTGGGAGACTCTGCACACACTGCATCATAATGAACGAGCGGCGCAGCGAGAGGAACTATTCCCAGCCTAATTCCGCCTGTCTGACGGGAAGGGAGCGCGAGCGTGAATCAGCAGACCTGACCAGACTCCGGCTTCACCCTCTCCACCGGTTCACCCTCGCTTACCGTCCGTCTGCAGCCGCGCTGTGGCAGCACAAGCAGAACGAGGCCTGACACAGAACCATGGACTTCCCAGGAAAAGCAGTATTCCCAATATATGCTTGCGCATCAACACCACCTTCACACATATGCAGGTCACTCACAGGTGTTGCACCTGTTGGTCTGGAGGGTTCCATTCATCTCTAGCCCAGAGAACTCAACGCCATCTTTCCCAAAAGCGACCTCAGCTGACCCCGGCACACATTTCCACCATCCGAGACGAGCTCGGGGCCGGAGACCTCTGCGGCGTTCCAGTACAGAGCTAATGCCCAGCGTTTTCGGGTGTTTGAGCTTGTAGCTGCATTTCCTGATGCGGATGCTAACTGTGTTACTACGTACTAGTACAGTGCGGAATTCTGGGATATGGGAATTTTGGGAAAACATAGCACCTGTATACAAACTACCACATGCGGCAGCTTTAACCTGGGCAGGAAACTGACATGTTTATTTCCGTGGCTGGAAGTCTGTGTACATCATGCCGATTCACTCCTGACTCCATAATTCACACACGAGCTGCTCATTATTCACACCTACCAACACCAGAACACACCACACACCAACCACACACTTCCGACCCTCAGGCTGAGTGAGACCCGTCAATCCCAATCACACTCAGACCGGAAACACAGCAGACCACTGATCCATTCCAGAACATTGATCCACCCACATTCACATAGCACCAAGTAGCTCACCGTGCTCATCCACCCGATCGCGGGCGGAGCTGAAATACCACACACCACATACCAGATGGGAATACGTTCATCAAACCAGACCCACACAATCACACCGGGATGAGCCCTCGCCCCGCTGACACTCCGTAAGCAATGACCCGCCCATCGTGAAGCTCTAAAGAGGCAGATCCGTATCGGTGTGCGTTTGATGAGGTCTGGCAGGGTGATATCCTCGCGGCTGTAATGAAGGAGGGGCTCTACTGTGACCCGGTATTATTAACATCTCCTCCTGACACGTGACTGGCCTCACATTAGGACCCACAGGAGTGGTCTGCACGGACCCCGAGGACAGCACCTCGTTCCGTTTCAGCTCCAGGTGGACGAATACTTCAGGAAAAGCTTTCCAGTTTGGAAAATTACAAATCCTACATATCGCTCCTTAACACACACACAGAGTAGCAGAACCGCAGCCTGGGCCTGGGTTCACATCCCTCTGAAATCCTCCACAGCAGCACAGACTGGAATGACATAGGTGGGAAATGGAATTCCGGAATTTCTGATGAAATACATTTTTGGTTCCTCTGACAGCAAAAATCCACCTTAGACCATCAGACAGTCACCGCACCCGAACAGGTACAGCGCAACCCGCACCAGCTCACTGCTGCTGTTCTGCAGCTGGAGCCCTAACAGGCAGTGCTGTCGTGTCCACACACGGCTAAACACGGTCCACCCTGCGTCCAGTGGGAGCGATCCGGCGGGCTCCTGCTCCGGTTCCACCTCCTATCAGATGAGTCTCTCAGCAGGAAGCTCAGATCCCGCACGGTAACACACAGCCAGCCGGCAGCCCGGCTCAGGGCAGATCTGCCTTCTGGGTCTAAAGCGCTCCGACCTACTGGCGAACCCCTCAGACGTTCTGGAGGGCGTCCCTTTCGCAGCGGCGGTGAGGTGCAGCCTAGAAAACTGCAGGTGGCATCCATTCATCATGAAGTGCCAGGCGCTGGCACAGCTCCAGCTCACTCTGCGTCCAGAGCCGTGTTTCATTATCCCTGTACGTTCCCGAGATTAAAGCGTAACGGGGTGGGGGGGGGGTTGGGGGGGCTCATCAGAGTCTCTGGAGATCCAGAACGAGGACCACACCTCCATCACTCTGCCGAGCTGCCTCATTAGCCCCTGCTTCATTCCTGCTCGAGGGAGACGGTAGGAGCGGAACGCATGCTCGCCGAGTTCCCCGAGTTTCCGCATGGAAACAGGTAGCGGTGCTCCCGCGTGGGAGAGGGCTGATACCGCCTATCACAGATCAATAAGAGTCATGTGACCGCAATGGAGCACCGAAGACCAGAGCGCAGATAAAGTGGCGGTTCTGGAGACTCTCGGTTCTAATAAAGTCCCGGGACGTGCTCACATGCCCGAGAGATGCTCTGGAGGGGGACGTTTGAGACACGCAAGAGGCATGTCGGTAAGGTGCGCGTCAGGAGGGGCATGTCGGTAAGGGTGCGTGGTAAAGACGGGTCAGTAGGGGCGTGTCGGTAAGGGGCGTATTGATAAGGGGTGTGTCAGTAAGCGGTGTGTTGTAAGAAGTGTTTTCAGTAGGGGCGTGTCAGTAAGGGGCGTGTCGGTAGGAGGCGTTTTCAGTAGGGGCGTGTTGTAGGAGGAGTCAGTAGGGGCGTGTCATTAAGAGGCGTGTCAGGAGGGCGTGTTTAGGACAGGCGTTAGGGGGCGTGTCAGTAAGCGGTGTGTCGGTAAGAGGCGTTTTCTGTAGGGGTGTTTTCAGTAAGGGGCGTGTTGGTAGGAGGCGTTTTCAGTAGGGGCGTGTCAGTAAGGGGCGTGTCGGTAAGAGGCGTTTTCAGTAGGGGCGTGTCATTAAGGGGCGTGTCAGTAAGGGGCGTGTTGGTAGGAGGCGTTTTCAGTAGGGGCGTGTCATTAAGGGGCGTGTCAGTAAGCGGTGTGTTGGTAGGAGGCGTTTTCAGTAGGGGCGTGTCAGTAAGGGGCGTGTCGTAGGATCCAGGTAACAGTGCGATGCGGAGCAGTGTTCATATTCCTGGTATCTCCGTATTTATGCCGATACAGAACATACACCGCGTGATCTGGTGGTGTCGCAGCACAGACAGACGTTCCACAGCACACAGAGGAACATCAGAACATTCAGACCGGACCTCTTTCGGTTCTGCTGGTTCCTGTAGCTTTCAGAGGAGCTGATAAGCTAAGGCTAACACCAGAGCTAACCGGTGCAGAGCTGGCCACTGAGGCTCGATTCTCTTCAGTGCATGATTGAGAGAACATGTCAGTGTGTGGAGAACATGGAGACATATCTAACTGTTTCTGGTTCTAGCTAACAGCAGCAAGTTAGCTAGTACAGCTGCGCTACCTCTGACTCCACATGTCCTTAATAGCACATCCTCTGCAAGGTGCTCACAGCAACAGCCTCCTGTTCCCTCACAGCGATGAACGACAACATACACACTCACTCCATCTCAAACAGCAGCAATCAGTCTCCGCTCCGATAAAGTTCCACGGATCATATGATTTCCATATCCAAACACTGCCACCCGGAATGCCTAACCCAGCGCTCCACATTCCATCGGGATCAGGAATGTGAGCAGCTCATTTCCAGCTGAACACAAGACACCTGAAAACATCCAGCACGCTCCACATCCACCCTCAGACCCGGCAGCTTACCCGCAGGAGAAACACTGGAACTCCGGAGGAGAATCCGGTTCGCTCGGAAGCAACGAGAGCGGAAAGGAGGACAGCACTTCCTTCTCCTCTATCTGCGTGTGCGGATCTCACAGCCTAACCAAGCAGCTCTCGCTCTCGCTCTCAAACTGGACAGACACATCGGAGCGTCCGACCAACACTGACAGCACAGAGAGAGAGAGAGCGAGAGAGACAGAAAGGGAGAGGTAGAGGGAGGGAGGAAAGGGAAGGGAGGGGAGGGGAGGAAGGAGACAGAGGGCAGAGAAAGGAGACGGAGGGAGGGAGGGACGGAGGGAGGGAGGGGGAGAAAAGGGGAGGAGGGAGGGATGATGGAGAGAGAGAGAGCGAGAGAGAGAGAGACAGAAGGGAGGAAGAGGGAGGGAGAGGTAGAGGGAGGGAGGAAGGGAGGGAGGGAGGGATGGGAGAGTAGAAGGGAGAAATTGGGATGGAGAGAGAGATGGGAGAGGAGGAGGGGTGGAGGTGGAGGGGAGGGATGGAGAGAGAGAGAGAGAGAGCGAGAGAGACAGAGGGAGACAGAAAGGGAGAGGTAGAGGGAGGGAGGGAGGGAGGGAGGGAGGGAGGGATGGAGAGAGAGGGGGGGGAGGGAGGGAGGGAGGGAGGAAAAGGGTGAGTGACGAGCAGCATCTCTGTGAGCTGCATCTCACGTGTCTCTGAGCCGCACAAGTTAAACTGAGCATGCTCAGATCTCTCAATTTCACACACACACACACACACACACACACACACACCTCACACCCACACACACACCTCACACCCACACACACACTCCTGACACACACACACACACACACACACACACACACACTCCTGACACACACACACACACACACACACACACACTCCTGACACACACACACACACACCTCACACCCACACACACACACACCTCACACCCACACACACACTCCTCTCACACACACACACACTCACACCCACACACACACACACACACACACACACTCCTGACACACACACACACACTCCTGACACACACACACACACACACACACACACTCCTGACACACACACACACACACACACACACACACCTCACACCCACACACACACACACACTCACACACTCCTCACACACACACACTCCTCTCACACACACACACACTCACATACACACACACTCACATACACACACACACTCCTCACACCCACATACACTCACACATGTCCTGTCTAGAACCGGGCTAGCGCTACATTCAGGTGTTGTATGTCCTGTCTAGAACCGGGCTAGCGCTACATTCAGGTGTTGTATGTCCTGTCTAGAACCGGGCTAGCGCTACATTCAGGTGTTGTATGTCCTGTCTAGAACCGGGCTAGCGCTACATTCAGGTGTTGTATGTCCTGTCTAGAACTGGGCTAGCTCTGGTAATACATGCGGCGTAAAACCAGGTTCGTGAGATGTTCAGGTGCTCAGCTGTTGAAGCGATAGAAAGGTGGGCCTGTTGGGCGGAGGTGGAGGTGGAGGCCTCGCCGTGTTCGGTGCTGTTCTCAGTACGTTATAAATAGAGCTGTGTTCTGAACGCCACCTCGTCTGAGCGCCCCCTCACACCACACACACCACAACACAGTCCTGGCCACACACTGACACAGGTCACACTCACCTCAATACTCGACACACACACACACAACTCCTCACCACACACAGCACACTGGACACCACACACACCACACACACACGAGCACACACAGGTCACTCCTGACTCAGGCACACCACACAGCACACACACACACACGTCTGACTACACACACAACAGCTGATCCATCCTGACACAGCAATCACACACCACGCACACACTCGAGACACTCCTCACACTTCACACACACCACCACTCCTCTCACAACACACGCAACTCCAAATAACATACACACACCACTCACATCGCACACACACACTCCTCACACACCCACATACACTCACACGTGTCCTGTCTAGAACCGGCTAAGCGCTACATTTCGGTGTTTGATAATTTCCTGTCTAAGAACCGGGGGGTGCTAGCTCTTAATAAAATGCGGCGTAAACCAGGTTCAGAGTGAGATGTTCAAGGTGCTCAGCTGTTGAAGCGATAGAAAGGTGGGCCTGTTGGGCGGAGGTGGAGGTGGAGGCCTCGCCGTGTTCGGTGCTGTTCTCAGTACGTTATAAATAGAGCTGTGTTCTGAACGCCACCTCGTCTGAGCGCCCCCTGAGAACCAGGGGGGAGGTTATGGAGTCTGGGCAGTACACCGAGGAGGACGATCTGTGTGTTGCTCACCAGCTGTCCGGTGATACGGTGACACCTGCTGCCTGGACCGCCCAACAGCCTCGGAACCAGGAGCACCACATGCACCGACTATCCCAGAGGCTGAGAGATCAGTGCGTGCGGCGCAGACACACAGCTGACGAGCGGGAATCACTTCATTACCGGAATATTGATCTGTTCCATCCAACACCCCCACACGTGACACACGGCCTCAATTACCCAACACCCTCCCATCAAATCACTCCCGCTCACAGTGACCCGCTCTGCTCCACTTCCTGCTGTCCCGCAGCGCTGACCCCGGGCTCTGACCACGGGCTACAGAGCTCTGTGGAGCTAACTAGGTCAGAGAGAGAGAGAGAGAGAGAGAGAGAGAGAGAGAGAGATGAGGACTCAGAGACAGAGAGAGAGAGAGAGAGAGAGAGAGAGAGTTAAACAGCCTGGAGGTTCCACACTGCCCCCTATCTGCAGCATCCTCCACTACAACACTGACACCTTAACCTGCACACCGACGGGAGAGGCTGTACCACACGGTGTGCTGGTCGTCTCGGCTCCGTACTCCGGCTCCCTACCTGTTCATGAGGAGGAGAAAGCAGGAGCATCTTCTGAGACCACAAGGAGCGGCATTCTCGGAGCTCCTCTCCATCAGGAAGTTCAGTATTCCAGCTGGAGGAGCTCGGAGTGGCACAGACGCTTATGTAACTCAGCAGGCCTTCATATCCAGAGCGCAGTACACGGAACTCACAGCATTACAGGTTCTAGATTCTGCTGAAGATCCTCATGCTGCTAATAAACTAATGTTAATGGTTCTTTAAACTGTTCTCTGGCATTGATGGGTTCTCCTGCCCCCTCCGTTGGTAACGCAGATCGCATGATCTCGCTGTTCTCCTTAACGGATCCACAGACTGTATCGCTGTCTGTACACTGTGATGGTGTAGTAAGGAGAGTTCAGTACCCAGAACCCACTTACCAAGAACCTCAAACACTGTGGTTCCTCCTTCAAATACAAATCCTGCATAAACACATCAGATTCCCAAATCCTAAACTGATCCGGAACAGACTCATTAATATTCACACCCCCAACACTTACACACAACCACAGCACAGCTACAGAACCAACATGGTGGACTATGTGGAGAACTCTGGCGTTCCAGGCTGGGAAGGGGGAACCCAACTGTCGGCGGTACATGGTGGATGAGTGAGAGAGGGGGGTAAGAGAGAGCCAGCATGCCTGGTTGTCATGGTTACCATCTGTCTGTAATAAACACCCACACAGCACCGAGAGGGCACACGGCCCGGCCTGTCAGTACGTCCTTGGAGTGCTCAGCGGAGGATCGCAGGAAACAGAATCACGGCTGCATCCCAGCCATCCATCAGAACTGAGCCTTCCAGCCGCACACCATCGCGTAACGGGGAAGCTCCACCCACAGCCAGACGGAGAACTGTCACCACACCACCCTCATCTTTATCTGTAGGTTCCTCATGAAGAACTTTCCACATCTGCACTGCAGATACCTGCTGCACCCAGATCTCCACCGCAGAACCACGGACACGGCAGCTCTGGAGCTTCAGTGGAGCACACAAGGTCAACACAGCCTGAGCTGAGGTCAGCAGGAGCGTCAGCTGCTCCCCTGGACGGGTCTCTCTCACAACAGCGTCTCATTCGCCACCATTCCTCAGTCCAGTCTCAGTTCAGCTGTATTTCTACACGTTAGAAATGACTTAATAAACCAGACCAGTCCACCTGCTTAATAATAATAATAATAATAATAATAATAATAATAATAATAAAAATAATATCATCTCTGAATATTTACTCAAACAACAACCGAGCGTCATTAACCCGGCTCACCATCACCTACTAATAACACAATCAATATATTAGCTCTGATAACTAGCAATAAATGGAGAAAAAATCATCAATATAAAATATAATATATCGTATTATTATTATTATTACACAGCTGAGCAGTTACACCACATCACATTTTTAATAACCCATGGCGTGAGTTCAGAGGTCACACGCAGGGTAATGACCCTAACCCAGTGAGAGCAGCAGGTTAGTGGGGGATATGAGAGAGAGAGGAAGAGCACGAAAGATAGAGCTCAATAACTATGATAGTAGATATATATATTTAAGAGATCTAAAAGATATACGATAATATATAAATTAATAATCATTAAATATACATATTAAAAATATATATACTTACTTCCATTTCGATACCAGCATTACACTCAAA
>JAMWET010007012.1:0-26354 GCA_024036415.1 Prochilodus magdalenae
CCTAATTTTGGGCAGCTTATTGAAAATGGCCTCATATCTTTTGGCCATGAAAATGTGGCGCAATAGTCATCTTGGATATTTCTTTGGCTCTAGCACTCGTTTGGGCGAGGCGTTTTGGGGGGAAAAAAAAACGTGCTTGTCATGGGGCTTATGGTTTTACGGCTTTTAGCAGCGTTTTTGGCTGCGGCGTTTGTTGAGCGGAAGCTTCTCACTGTGGTGCCGGGAAACATGCTTTGTGCTATGCATGTTTGCTATTTGTGTATGGTTCTAGTATCCTCTTGGGCAGGTATTTGCTCACTGGTTTCATTTTGCTGTTATCATCAGTCTTCACCTTTTTCATTTTGTGTCTTGAGAAGCCAAAATTCTGCGCACAATGACGCTCTGATTTGAAATGGGTTGGGGCATCCTCATGTTCAAGCGTCTTGACGCGGCCTAATACAAAAACTTATGGGATCCGTCGATATTTGTATGCCTGGGCATTTCAACTAAGCATAATGTGACTGTCGTCAAACTAAGCGAGGTAGACAGCGCCAGCGGCGCCCAAAAAACCCAAAAAGAACTCCTCCAAAACCCCCGCCAAAAAAAAAGAAAAAAAACGTCGCCTCCCCAGCCGCACCCCCAAACCCCAATTCTGCAGTTTAAAAGGATATTCGATTCATTTTAAAACTCTCAATCGATTTCAGTCATGGTATATTTGAGATCGATTGATTAGCGTTTGCATTGCGATGCATCTTTACATCCGCTAGTCTTGAAAAAGACCAACATGAATTTTAAGAATTTTCCTAGATTTTTCCCCCTTTTTGATGACAGCGTGTCGCTCGAGACTGGCACAAAGCGTGATTTTAGTCGCATGAATCTCACCAATAGGTTAGGCCCAAAGACGGTCCAAATTTAAACAGTAAAACTAAGAATAGTGTCAGTGAATCTTGAATATTTTCTGCCGATCAATTTAACGGCCTCCCAGCTCAGAATGTCTTAAGATGAATTTTGTTTTTTCATGATATTGTTGCTTGTTTGATTAAAGCGCGAACTCCCTAAGTGATACTCAGTACCGTTAGTGCCAAAATGTATATTTTTTTGTGTCTTCTATTTTTCCAAAGCTTTTTGCTATAAAAGTTTGTATTGTGTTTTTCCCTCACCCCAAGTTTGCTGTCAGCACAGATGCATTGGATACTTCTTTTGCTGGAAGTTGAGGAAGAAACAGGGCCAGAGTAACTGTAAAATCAGACGTCCTAGGACAAGACATCTACTTGTTCATGTTCGATGTAAAGAGAGAATCAGGTCAGGTAGTATTACTACTGGGAGATAAATTATAGTCACTGATAGAACCACATACTGAGACATAATATGGGCTGATTCAAAGCAACCTATAAATGTCCAACCTCCTGGTATGTGGGGTAACCAGTGACTCAGCAGAGAAGTAAAGGAAAGTTACTTTAACTCACAGAACGTCTACTGGGGATTCCTTCAGTATAGAAGATAAAGGGTAGCTCTATGTTTAATGATTTCTCTCAGACTCCCTGTTTTAGTGAGAGATCGGATCTCAAAGCTTCGAGTGTTTATAGACTGTGAGAAACACAGCAGCTGTCTTTTTATGACTGTGATAAACCGTACACATCTCTACACGTTCTATAATGTTTATATTTCACATCACCTCTCATTCCAGTTTTGAGCTCCTGGAGACAAAAAAGGTCATACAATTATAATATGTGCCATGAAAATGTGAAAATGTGAAATTCCTCCATTGCTGAACGGGTCAAGTGCATGAGGCCATGATCCTAAGGTCATCTTTTAATTTCTGTACTAGTTATACATAGATGATTATTCATTAGGATTAGCAACATCTGGCCTGTTTATTTTATGAATATGGGAAGATCGCTAGAATCAGGTTGGATGCAGAGAGGCAATAAAAATATCATAGTTATTTCATATGTAACAAAAGGCCAAGCTGAATAGCCACAATTTAAATACATTTTTGAAATAGCGAAAATCAGTGTCTCAGTTGGGGCCATACAATACCGCATTTCCGGGATGTAAAGTGATGGGGTATAATAACAGAAGCACACAAAGAGGGTACTGTATTATATAGGGAGTCATCCATCACTCTCAGAACTATAAGTAAGGAAAACATGTAAAACTTGTTAAAGCATAAGTCATGTTTTACTGTATCCCCAAAGCCTTTTGGGTATTGACACAGGATGTAGGTGGTGGTGATGTTGTTAGTGTGTGTTGGGCTCGTTTAGATTAACATGAACATCTTAGCCCTGAATGTTTGGGGGTGTTAATGTTTTTGTAACTATTTACTAATGTCTTTAAGGCGAAGCCATTTTGTTAAGGCTACATATATCATATTAATTTATATAGCAGATATAGTTCCTCTTTATCTGATTTATGGAATTTATGAAGAAATATCATGAAGTTTTTGTGGTTTGTATGATGAAGTTTACAGAGGCTAATAAAAGTTCTTCAGAATAGCACTCGATAGTGTTCCACTCTTTATTTCGGGCATCAATGGCCTATTAATCAAATCAAGTTTATTATATCTACTTTTTACAAAACTGATGGCGTGCTCAGAGCAGCTTCTGGGCAGTAGTAGTATTGTCCAGTAGGGCTTTGTGATCAAATGATAAATCATGTATTCCGATTATGATGCTATATCTTTAGCTATTGAGTGGGGGTATAACGGGGGTAAGTCTGGTGGAGGCCTCAGTTTCTTCACTTTGGGCTTTGGCTTATATGTGTATATTGCTGCGTAGCAATCTGGCATTTGCAGTGATAGTTAACACCATGTTTACTTATGGACTGTGCACAGTGGCTGCATATATAGTGTAAATAACAGTGGTCCCAAAATGGAGCCTTGAGGGATTCCATACTTCACTTTTGTACAATTGGAAGAAACCTTGTTTCACTTGTTCTAAAATCTAAATATCTGATAAAAGTTCTCAGAATAGCATTCCAGAGTTTGCCCCTGTTTTCTGTATCATATTGCCCATACATGGTTTAACCATACGTGCATGTTGGTTTACTGCATTTCAGGTGCATTTTTATATCACATTTATATATCTAGCCATGATACATTACAGTGTCTTAGCTACGAGATGTACCAAATGTGCACACAAATGTAAGTTATTTTTATAGACATTCTATTCTTAAAACACTAAATATAATAGTTTGGGGTGTCAACAACATTCAGGCCAAGCACCCTATATTTTGTGACAATGTAAATAAGAAACAAAAATGAAGCGTTATTGGATTGATTTATGTAAGTGGTTTTCCTTCGGGATTTTCTTAAAATCCCAGTGCCTTGTGAGAACACTCATGGCCTATAGACTTAATAAAATGCAAACACAAATACATGTTAGGGCAAGTGAGAAACTAATAATAACCACAATAAACATTTTTCAACCCAGAAATGTAGTTCATGTGTACACATTTTCCAAAGACATTTCTAAAGAAAGGACAGCTGTTCGCTATTTCGCATCAAAATGACAAATCCTTAAACGTACGCCCAGTGCTACACAGTAAACCAGACCAGCAGCATATTCTCTGTGATCAAACATGAAGGCCTGATTTATTTGCCAACTGCACACATTTCAATCATCATCATCTCTAAACAGGTTGGAGTGGCCCAGGTAAGGTATTGATGCAACACATACACAATGCACATCTATTGTGTTTGTAGAGTTAGTAGTGATTCAGAAAGCAGGACAGGACACATATTTAGACAAACATCCAGGATGCACACTTTAATATAGAGATTGTGTATTAAAAACAGTCAGTACCAAAATATCAATAAGCTTTCTGGATTAACGGTGATGCTGTCAGTATTTAGATCACATTAACTCATACTACATAGCGAACATTTAGGCCAAACAGATCAGTGACAGGGGGGTAAACCTCTGATGAAGTGAATATGTGCAAGCACTGGACATAACATTAAATCTGAGTACTGGTTCTATACCTCACTGCAGAGAATACTGCAGGGGACTAGGCAATCCAGATTTTTTCACTCACACTTTCACACCTCTGAAAATGTGGCATCATAATAAACCTGATTTCATTTGAGAATAAAATCTATGATAACACTTTTGTAACCAAGGAGATAAAGCACATATATCCATGCACTGCTAGCCCAAACACCTCCACATCCCCAACTGTAAACATGTCAGTGTTTACAGTTAGCATGTCTCGTCATTGCAGTATCCTCACCCTCACACCACTCACAGAGCTTCAAATATTCAGCCTTAACACCACCGTATGCCCAGTCCAACAACTGGCACCTGTGCAGGAATGACACAGGCATACAGACTCTACAGATCACCCACACGGTTCTGGTTGTTTCTTCGTGCAAATAATAGTTAGATCTGAAACCAGAGAGTCAGAAGCAAGCGAACTAATCCAGGGGAAGATCCAAGCAAGAATACAAGAGAGCAGAACAAGAGGTCAAAACACAGAGCAGCAAAGGAAACCAGAGAGGGAAATCCAGGAGCAACAGTCAAGATCAACGGAGGGTCGAAAACGGGTACAGCACACAGATTAGTCAGAGTGACCGCTCAGCATGCAAACTCTGTTTGGTAATACTTCACAGCAGGAACGTGCGTATGGTTTATGTAGTGAGAGGGAAATGAGGAGCAGCTGGGCAATCAGAGTTCTGGAGACCTAGAACGCAGAAGTGGAGTGTGATTGGATGTTTCGGGGCATGTGGCTGTGACATGGGAACTGAAGAGATGGGAGGCACCGATAAAAGAGTAAACTAACAACATGATTAAAGATGATGAGCCAACCTAAACCAGCAAAAAAATGAATAAATAAACAAAAACAAACAAATAAATAAATAAATTGCAGTGATGCCAGTAATGAGCTCCACACTCACACTTCCAGGCTGCCTCTGTATGCTTCACATGACCGCAATATTTGAAGGCAGTCGTTGTCACAGCCCTGGTCCACAAAGACTGCACATCACCATTTAATAGTCTACTTTGAGTCTGGTTAACAGAATTGTGAAAGAGTTTTAGAGTTAACTGTAGAGCTTTGTCCTCAGCTGGATGCTTGCCCTCTGTCATAGTTTCCTCATTCCTTTCTTTCTTGGTGCTTTCAGTTTCCTTATTCCTTTCCTCCTGGTGCTGTGACAAGGAAATGACAGCAGCACCGAATCTAACTGCTTATCATTTTTGTGGCTTGAATTTCTGCTCCAATGTTCAACTGTTCTTAATGGTGTAGACAGACTAAGTAAATGAGGCTCATCCAGACTTTGTCAGTTGCTAATGTCATGTTCTCCACACCTCCATCCTCACTGAAGAAGCCTTTTCTATAAGTGTGTGTAGCTGTAGGTGGTTCTGTCTGGAAGAACATGCAGGTTCAGTCTGGACTGATGAGAAACTGAAGAGAGAAAGCAGTTTAAAACCTGAACTGGACTCTGATCTCGGTCCCTCGTGCACCTGTTCCAGGTTAGTCCAGGTGAGCTGGTGAGGTTAGAGGATCTGAGCAGCTCCAGATCTCATTCCTCATTCTAAACGGAGAGATACTGTACTGTATGAATCAGTACTGATAATAAGCTCTTGGGTGGACTCGGCGGATCTGTAGATCATCCTGAACCTCTACACGTTCAGTTACGCCTCAGTGGCTCCACACGAAGGTAGACTGAGCATTTACTGTAACTCTATATCTGATATAGAAGACTGGATTCTCCACAATTCATCATCTCTCACTCTGTGTTTCTCATTTTCAAACTGTAACAGTGTTAGGAGATCTTTATTGGAGATCTCTAAAAGTGAAAGTAAAACGGTGGTGGTACACAGGTGCGTAGGGGTGATAATGTGCTAGATAGCAACAATAGGTTCAATATTGTGTTGTAGTCATTTTTTTTGTAACAATTAATTATGAACAATAATGGCTGTAATCTATGCCAACATGATGAACTGCAGTTGGTGTTATACAGAGTGGCTTGGTGTGAAATCGTTCTAGAGAAACCTAGCAACTCAAAAACATAGTGAAAATCGTTTGCAATGCTGGTGAATGGAACCAGACGTCTACCTTTAAAAGCTCCTTCAAAGTACACATAGGTTTAATGGACTAACATTTTTGAAATTCTTGTGATATATATTATAGAAAAAGAAGCTTGCACAAAAAAACATTTCTTCAACTTTGACAAATAGTTTTATTGTAGTTTTGTGATTAAATTTTGGTCTGGAATGTATTTTAAGCAGTTTATTTGTATCCTATCATGGATTCAGTGCAGAAAATCACATTGAAGCACTTTCGGTAATTAGCATTATGTACTCATATGTACTAATTATAAAAAGGTTTTAGCATGAACACTTCTGTGTTACGATATTTAGTATTATGGGAAATTAAATGAAATAAATTAGTGAGTTATACAGATTCAAAAAATTGCTGCTTAGTAGTCTTTTTAAACTACATTAGTTGGCAGTAGAATAATTTATTGTTGTAGTTTGTAATGTTTCATGTCACAGGCAGTAAGCCACCTGAGGCTGTACGTTAGAGTAATCATACCTCAGGAAAAGGGTTTATTCTCCATTTGAAGTCTTCAGAATGAGAATCAGAAACAGGTTTATTGTCAAGTATGATGACACACACACAAGGAATCTGGTATCGACAGGTTATATCTCTCTAGTACAGTACCAATATACACATAACTAACTCACAGTCCACTATATACACTCTACACAGTATACATTCTGTATTTTTACTGATTACTGTATTTTCCCAAAATCATTCCCAGAAGAAGACAGGTAAGACCTAGTCTGCTGTTGTGAGGAAGCTGCATCTTCAGCATTAAACTTCTCAGGATGTACATGATGTTCTTTCTCTTAAGGTCGTTTAGAAGAAGAATGTCATCTTGTTGGTGAGGATACCTGGATAACACTCGTAACCATCTCACTGCCTTTACACCTCCTTTCTCATCTCACTGGTTCTGCTTTTAGACTTTTCTCACCTGCAGTCACTATGATGGAGGGAGTCATTTCTTTCATCAAAATATAAACTGATAGTATTTGCACCTAAAAATTTTCAGGATTACAGCAAACTGATAAAGTGAATCCTGCCACTATTCCAGTACAACACAATAGATATATAATAGGACAGTTACCTACAAGCAAACCCTCCACTGACCCCTCACACTATGAGGAGGTTTAAGAAAAATAACTCCAAGGATCAAAGCTGGACAACTGCAAACCTGAGTTTGGTCTAGTGGTCATAACAACTCCCAGATTACAATCAGATACAACCCACAAGCTGTTTAAAGTGCTGCAAAATACACAAAGATAGACATGTACAAAAGTAGCTCATCCCCAGTGTGAAATATGGTGGTGGATCCGTGATGCTGTGGGGATGGCTTTCTTCTAATACCCAGTGTTTTAGATTCCATTAAGTATCAGCAGGAATAAAAACCTGTCCCTCAGCCAGGAAGATTAAAATGGACCATGGTTGGATCTCCAGCACAACAATGATCCAAAATTCACCTCATAATCTATTGAAAAATACAGAGAGCACAGAGTCATCAGATGAGGCATAAATTGTTTACTGCCTGAGCAGTGGCAGAATCAACAGTGGCAACAGCAGTAGTGGCATTAGCAGTAGCAGTTTCTACAGATAAACACAGAGAACAGATAAATACACAATAGTGCAGTATTTCTAAATTATAATTACCGGCAGTCTTAGCTGAACAAATAATCAATAAAAATGTCACTGCCATGCTGAGAGCTGAATGGACATTCTACGAAGTGATCAAACTAAACCATAAAGTTCCAGTAAGAATACAGTAACTTGCACCAGTATTTTCCATACAAATACAAAATAAAAATAAAAAGCTATAAAAGCTATTGCATAGGTTTTGGAGCATTTACATAAAGCTGGTTTTCTTTTTTTAAATGTGTTATATTAAGTCAGTTTTTGTTTCAGCAGAAACAAAAAAAAAAAAACTCTGTCAGACATCTGTACCATTGCATCTCGCTGAAAATAATAAGGGGTTTATAAAGTGCATCTGTGAAATGTTCAGTTTGAAAGCAGCTATGAAATTGTGAAATAGTGGTTGAAGAAATGTTTTTTTTGGTGCAAACTGCTCTCCTGTAATATCCTACATACATTGAAAAAACATGTCAGACAATAAAACAATGCCATTATGCAGTATGTTCATAACCATTTTATATAATAACTTTCTTTATTCAATAGTGATACATAAATATGACATTATTTTGCACAAAAAGTCAAGAATGAAGCTCATTTTTATTGTTGAGAAAACCAATCACATGTGACATTATCTGGCACACCTTTATGCAGTTACTCCAATCTTTATTTATTGAAGCTTAAGGACTTTTGTTTAGATTTTCAGATTTTTTTTGTCTCAGTAAAAAATCTTGTCAAACTGCATTTTTTGACGTCCAACTTGAGTCTGCTGTTTATTTGGTAGATTAGATCTGCACCAATCAAAACAAGTTTCACTCATGCGTCTGCTCTTTTAAACATGCTCCATTTGCTCTCTTACCCTTTTATCCAGACTGGGATTACTAATTTCATGTCATTTATAAGTAAACACACATAATAAACACAAATATCCACTGGTAATGAGCACACACTATATTCTATATCCGTGTTCTGAATTGGTGTCTGTCATTATTTGAATTATATATATATATATATATATATATATATATATATATGTTGTTCTTTTTTTTCAGTGGCCATTAAGCCAGGTTCATCTGATTCACACCATGAGCAAGGCAGTATTATAAGACAGGATGGGCCAGGGCTAGTTGGTTAGCATGCTAACTTCATTAGATAGCTCAGATCCACTATACATAAGTGTTTTTAATATACCATCAACACTTATTTATTCAGATTCTGTTGACCATTTTGGTTAATTTTGGAATGTTTTGAACTACAAATCTTATATTTAGCTTCTTTTAGGCTATAGTAAACGTACTGCTTTATTCCAGAATGTGTTTAAATTATTATTTTATATATTTTATGTTTTTCTTTTTTTTTTTTCCCAGTGGCCCTTAGCCCACGTCCATTTGGTTCACATTGCGGAATTCTTTCTAAAGACAAACAGGACAAATGAATGTCCAAAATTTTGATATGTGGGAGTGACCAATGAAACAGTATTAAGAAGACAGTTTACTTTATCTCCACAGAACAGCTACTGGGTTCTTCAGTATGATAGAGATAGAGCGTACTATGTTAATGATCCCTCTCTGACTCTTGTTCCAGTAAGAGAACGGTTCTCAAAGCTGGGAGTGTTTATAGACTGTGAGAAACACACACTGTCTTTTTACGACTGTGATAAACAGACACATCTCTACACTTTCTATAATGTACCCTCAACACCAACTCAACAATCACCTCATTCCTGTTATATACCCCGGACTCGGACCTCGATATACACTTTGTATCACTTTGTATACATTATTACTGCACTGAAGATGTCTAAAACGTTTTAATTATGGATGCATTATGAAATGTAATGTGAATTTTCAATTTAAGTTTTAATTATGAACAGTGAAAGAACTCCAAATAGGACCTGCATATGAGATTGTTGTCTTGCGTATGTGTTTGTATGAAATGAACATTGTACACCACACAATAAACATACCAATCAATAATCAGTCTGCTTATATGGATCATTTACCAATAATTCCTGTTTAAAAGCCTTTAGAAAGAAAAAAGAAAGTCAGAAATATTA
Source organism: Prochilodus magdalenae (assembly GCA_024036415.1). Lineage (NCBI taxonomy): Eukaryota > Metazoa > Chordata > Actinopteri > Characiformes > Prochilodontidae > Prochilodus > Prochilodus magdalenae. Next base: position 9,701 of record JAMWET010007012.1, read on the forward strand.
TGTTATACTAGAACTTAGTATATTCTTTTACCTGGAAGATAAAGACAGTAGTTTGCAGTGCACCACCTGTGTAATGTCTCACAGTGAATTTAAATGCCCTAATACGGTGTGCTGTCCCATTTTTACACCTGCTGACTCCAAAAACAACTTTCAGTAGAACAAACTCTACAGCCAGGAATTAATGTTCATAAGTTTGAGATGTTTGGTGGTTCATCTAACTATTAAAAGCAGATGTTATGCATTTTCATATTTACTGATCATTTTACTTTCAGTTTGTATTGCTTTGTAATACAGTATGTAATGCAATAGCACCATCTAGTGGACATCATGGCAATATTTCATGTTGTTTGTAGCTTCGTTCCTATGTGCTTTATGTGTGTCTATACTCCTACAGCTTATGTCAGTATGCATTATATACGGGAATAGGAGCACTATTACTTAGAGCACAGTTGAAGCCAATGAAGAATTCAGTCCAGGATTATTACAGTCAGAATGAAAACTGTAAACAGACTCATCCTGAATTACAATAATAGTAAAAGGAAAAGCAGGATAAGGAATGTTTACAACTCCAGATACGACAAGTAACCTGGATAAAGTGGAAGCAAGAAAGATGTCCTGAACTAAAGTGTGGTGTGCCAAACCAAGACACTGTAGGTTCTTGCCTATTTTTGCCAGAGGAAGGGTATCCTCAAACTTTGTTTCTCAACCCTGGCACACCTGATACAACTTAATGGCTGAGTAACAAGCCCTTTCCGAATTGCAGGGTGTGTTATACAAGAGATTTCAATAACATGTGCAGGGTGCCTCCATATTTAAACAAAATCTAGATTCAGATTAGAAACCTCTCTGAAAGAACTGGAACTCAGTAACAATGACCTGCAAGATCCAGGAATGGATTTCTCTCTTAGCAGGCTGCCCTTTTATAATCCTGAATGAAAAACATGTGAATGCTGCATCTCTTTCAGTGATAATGTTACTATTTTTTGAAACCTTTGCTAGTAATCTGAAGATTCTTGGGTCAGCTAGAACTTCAAACTCAATTGACTACTGTGCATTCTGTTGAGCTCTACCTCAGCAGATTGTATTTTATGAAACCTTGAAAAAAAATCTGGGATCATTTTTATACCTAGTAACATCCTCCTGGAAAGACTCGAACCTCAGTAACAACTAGAAAAGTGATCAAAAAGCTGTATACAAGCCCACATCACACAAATATACTGGACAAACTGGAGTTGGAACGGAGTCAGTATCTCGAAAACAGTGGGACTAGTGACATGGCAAAAAATAGCAGAAAAATAATAAGAAGATGGGATGGTTGCGAAGCTTGCTAATACGGAACAAGGGATGAGTAAATGAGGAAGGGTCAGTATTACTGTGGATTAGTGATTGGGGACCTGCCCCTACTGAGTATGTGAACTTTGGTGGCTCTCGGGTAAATGGAACCATTATGTCTTGGTTTGCGTCAAAAATTACTGGGACATTTTGGGAGGAACGAGTGATAAATAAATGACAAAAAGTGGAGTGAGGATCAGTATGGCTGTGGAATGGTGTTTGAGGACCTGCCCATAGTGAGTATGTAAAGATTGATGCCTCTCAGCCAAAGGAAATAGATGGCTTCGGGTGGGTCCAAAAATGACTGGGACTCTATGGGACAAACGAGGGATGCAAAAAGAAAGAAAAGCGGACAAGTGGAGGTCAATCCAACACTGAATTCCTGCGCTGGGCTGCATCCCTAAGCCAGTGTAGCCTATATGGAGTCAGATTTAGGGTGGAAGTAGGTTAGATAAGCACGCTTTTTTAATCCTATTCATTCTCTATGGGAAACAACACATGCATCACACAGTCATACCAGACAATCTGGAGTTGGAACAGAGTTGATATCTCAAACTGTAGGATGAGTTTTCCTGCGATAAAACGGAAGAAAAATAAGGAGCAGATTATAAAATCAGATAACAGTATAGTTGCACATTGCTTTGCACTGCACAACCATAATAACATGCGGGTTTCTGGGGTGGGACTGTTTTCTGCTGCGTTGATGAGTTCAAACTATAAACTGGAGACACTTAGGTAAGCAAGAACTATAAATCCAGTTGATTTTACACCACAATTTGTTGGGTTCTCCCTCTGCTTACTGTGAAACGGGAAACATCCTTCCTGATAAGCTGGACCTCAGTAACAATGACCTGCAGGATCCACGATTGAAGCTGCTCTTTGTAGGAGTGGTGAAATCAAAATGTAAACTGCAGATTCCTAGTTCATCTGGAACCTGCATAATCTGTTGTGTTTTCCCACTGTACACTTGTTTTTGTGTCTGAGAAAAAAAGACTTGTAAAACTTTGAGACCACTTTTAAAACTTAGAACCATCCTCCCTGATATAGCTAGACCTCAGTAACACTGACCTGCAGGATTCAGGAGTGGAGCTTTACTGCTAAATCCTGCATGCTGTTTTTACTGGTCCTAGAATTTCACAGATTTTTTTTTTTTTATCAAGTTTACACAAAGCCAGTCTGCAGAGGGAGAACACAACAGATCATGCAGTGCAGTCAACTGAAATTATTTAATTATTAAATTATTAAACAATTGAGTAATCGAGCACAGCAACAATACACAAACCTACAAGGATGGAGAAGGCAAGATTGAAGTCAAAGATTCAGGAGTGGAGAGGGAGAACACAACAGAGTAGTGCAGTCAATTGAGCTTGAAGTTCTAGCAGGTTGTCAAGGACAAAGAATCAGAACTGACACAGGCAAAGCTAAAAGTCCATTCGGTTATATCAAACAATCGTGTAATTAAGCACAGCAACAATAGACAAACCAACATGGAGGGAAAAGGCAAAATCAAGTCAAAGACAAGCAGAGATCAAAACCAGAGTAGACAGGCAGCAAAGCAGATAAGTTGGAAGGGCTAGGCAAGAGAATAAACTAATAAATGAAAGAGGTTGAGAGCCAGAGAGAGAACTCAAACAGAGAAAAGCCCACATGGGACAAGCAAAAGAGGAAGTCAAAAACAAGAGGAAAAACATGGAGTAGAGAAACACTCAGAATCACAAACTACTGTCTGGCAAAACTTTGCAACAAGGTGTTTGAGGGGGCATATATACTAGGGCTAATGAGCTACAGCTGTTACTACTCTGGAGACCTGGAATGGAACTGGTTGGTCTACTTTAAAGAGAACTCAAGGAGTCTCAAAAGAGAACTCTGTGGGTGTGACGTCATAGTGCAATGCCCTCTGGGAAGTTGAGTCCAGAGGAGCTGGGAAAACCCGGAAGCGTGACTCAGATGAAGGGGGTTATGGTTATAATTATTTATTTAAGTTATTCATTCATTATTAGGATATTAGAGGGCATAGCTTACCTTAATTTAAGAACAAACAATAATTCCCAACTGATCAAATCTCAAGGTGAGAGTTAATTAATGAGATATCTAGTGATCTGCATGCTTGTTTTAATAAAAGCAAGTTTTTACACCACATTTAGCATTAAAATGATAAGCAGTTCATTTATATCCATTCAAATTTTTGAATGTTCTTCATTTGCTCTTGTTCTCTCGTTCTCACCCTCTCTCTCTCTCTCTCTCTAACTCTGAAGGTTTGGTAGGTGTGAGCTCTTGGCTGCTTGTTTGGTAGCTGTGCATTTTGGTGCATCCCTACTCTATGGTTTTAAACTGACAAAATGAAGCTACGATGATACATAGTGTTAATGATTAATTCATTTTAATGTCATTTAGAACAATAAACTAACACCTGATGAGTACACCTGAATAACACAGGTGCATTTCACTGCATTTCATGTAACCTATTTGTCCACTGTCACTTGTCTTGGAAGAAATTACTCACTGTAAAGAAGTTTGTATCAATTGGTGCAGCACTGTTTAACTAAAACTAATACAGTGCATTTAATTTTTCAACAATAAAATATCTTTTCAGTTACCTGAAATTAAGGTAAATTAAGGTGCCACAGTTTTATCCCATCTATGAATCTACCTCCATCCAGTCTGACAATTTTTACTGTTTTGCCTTTAGTGTTACAATTTCGGAACCTTATAAAATCAAGTAGTAACTGTTGACAAGTTACATACATTAAATTTTAAATGTAATTTCTACAGTGGGTAAACATCAATAGTGAAATGGAAATGTGTGAAAAATGGCATTTACGAATGGAAGTACTGATGAGTAAATACGGTAAGTCATTTTAGTTAAGTAGTTTAAATGTCTCAGTTAAAAAGACTACAGTTCCAGACTGTAGTCCATCTGTTTCTCTGTATACTGTATTACCCTGTTCTTCAATGGTCAGGACCCTCACAGGACCACCACAGAGCAGGTATGATGTGGATGGTGGATCATTCCTAGCACTGCAGTAACACTGATGTAGTGGTGATGTGTGTGTCGTGCTGGTTAGATAAGAGACTGATGCATTGTTATACTGTAACTTTTTACAAGGCTTTAAAGCAAGCCATTTTTATCAAGCTATATATTTTATAATTTCATTAGAGGTATTGTTAGTCATTATATATTAATGAAATGCAATGAGTATATTTGTATATGATGGGTTACAGAGATTAATAAAAGTTCTTCAGAATAGCACTCAGGTTCCTACCCTTTTTTCTGCATCACACTACCTGACGGTACCAAATGGGGAGACAGACACTGATATTTCAAACCATTACTGCAAAAACATCCTTCAATATAAAAACACACATCAATCTACACATTAAACACAAAAACATATAATAAGTCTAGATATATCATTTCTAGTTTTCTAATAATGTATATCATAAAAAGAGGTTGTTTCTAAAATCTCAGTGCCCATAATAACAATCTGTCTCAAATGGCCTATAGCCTCAATAAAATGCAAATGCAAAACTCATGTTTGGAAGTGAGAATTAATAATATCCACAATAAACAATTCTTCAACCTAGAAATGTAGTTCATGTACACATTTTCCAAAGACATTTCTAAAGAAGTGACAGCTGTTCCCTATTCATATCAAATGACAAATTCTTAAACACACCGCAGTGCTACAGTTAAACCAGACCAACAGCATATTCACTGTCACCAAGCATCTCTGCTTCTAAACAGGTTGGAGTGCCTAGGTAAATGTGCAACAGATACACAGTGCACCTCACTGCAGAGAATACTGCTAGGGACTAGGCATCCAAGATTTCTACTCACTTTCACACCTCTGAAAATGTGGCATCCTAATAACCGTGATTTTTATGAAAGTAAAAATCGATGACCCCCAACACTATACATTTAGCACTGTCACATCCCCACCTGCAAACATGATAGTGTTTAAAGTTAGCAAGTCTTGTCATTGCAGTATCCTCACACCACTTACAGAGCTTTATGCACCACAACATAAAATTTAAAAGATTGAAAATATTTTCAGCTAAAATATATTATGAATTTATGTCTGAAAAATAATCTATCCCTTATAAACCATAAAAAAACCATAAACCATAAAAATGACGTTTGTTTTACTCATTTAACACAATATATTAACAAAAATGCATATTCTAACTGAGGAAAAAGGTTGGACACAAAGTGGGTGGGGTACAAATTGTCCCTCCAGCGATGGTGTTGCTTCTGCATTAGTGATATTTAAGGACTAACAGAAGAGTAGCTCCTCCCGCTGACTGAGAATGTTTATGTCAGTTTCTCCACTACAGTTTCCAGACCTTCATCCTCAGTGAAGAAGACTTTTCTATAAGAGTATTTAGATGTAGGTGGTTTTAGTTGTAGGTGGTTCTGTGTCTCACTGTGAGTTTCGGTTTAAACTCTGAACTGGAATCTGAACTATGTCATCGCTCGACTCTTCCAGGTCCAGGTGAGCTGGTTTTAGAAGCTCCGGATCTCATTCCTCATTCTAAACGGAGAGATACTGTACTGTATGAATCAGTGCTGATAATAAGCTCTCGGTGGACTCGGCGGATCTGCAGATCATCCTGAACCTCTACATGTTCAGTTACGCCTCAGTGACTCCACATAAAGGTAGACTGAGCTTTTACTGTAACTCTGTATCTGATGTAGAAGAGTGGACTCTCCACACTTCATCATATCTCACTCTGTGTTTCTCATTTTTATACTTTAACTGTTATGAATTCTTGAATGGAGCTCTTTAAATATATAAGTAAAACAGTGGTGGTACACAGGTGTGGGGGTGATAATGTGTTAGATAGCAACGATATGTTCTTAGATCACTCCATATCTATACATTAATTTGTTTTTAATATTTTATTGTAGTCATTTTTTTTTTAACAATTAATTGAATACTAAACTGTAACTGCTTAGCAATGAACAACAATGGCTTTAATCTTTGCCAACATGACGAACTGCAGTTGCTGCTATACAGAGTGGCTTGGTGTGAAATTGTTCTAGAGAAACGGAAACGTTCAATGTAAAACGTAATGAAAATCATGTACAGTTCTGGTGAATGGAACCAGACGTCTACCTCTAAAAGCTCCTTCACAGTACATATAGGTTATTTATTGTTTACTTACTTACATTTTTGAAATTCTTGTAATATATATTTTATAGAAAAATAAGTTTGCACAGAAACATTTCTTTAACTCTTTAACTAACAACTTGTTTTATTGTGATTTCGTTTTGGCCTGAAATGTATTTTAAGCAGTTTATTTGTATTCTTTCATGTATTCAGTGCAGAAAATCACATTGAGGCACTTTCGTTAATTACTCATATGTACATAAATACTCATATTTTAGCATAAATACTGTTATGATATTTGCAGTATGATGGGAAAATAACTGAAATGCATTGATTCAAAAATCCATTGCGTAGTAGTATTTTCAAACTACATTAGTTAGCAGTAGAATAATTTATTTGGGTATTGTGTTATATTTCATGTTGTCACAGGCAATAAGCCACCTGAGTGTGTCTGTTAGAGTAATATACCACACATATACACAATACATACAGACATTGTACAATATACACTCTACACAGTATACACCATATACACAACCACTACTCAAAAACACAATATATATAGACACTGTATGGTATATACTCGACACTGTATACACCATATACACACCAACTCCACATATACACAATACATACAGACACCGTACAATATACACTCTACACAGTATACACCCTATACACACCGACTCCACATATACACAATACATACAGATGCCGTACAATATACACTCTACACAGTATACACCCTATACACACCGACTCCACATATACACAATACATACAGATGCCGTACAATATACACTCTACATAGTATACACCATATACACAACGACTCCACATATACACAATGCATACAGACACCATACAATATACACTCTACACAGTATACATCATATACACAACGACTCTGCATATGCACGATACATACACACACTGTACAATATACATTCTAAACAATAAAAGCAGTACAGAATATATACCCCACCCTAATGTTACTACAATACATGGAACTGTAATGAAATGAGTAAATAGACCTCCCATTTCTGCACATGGACATCTAATAGTTAGACATCCCAGTGTCCATTGAGCTTAATCTGTGATGAACACTCACTACTGGTTTCTATTTACAGTTATGATTCTTCTGTTGCTGGTGTTTGATCTTCTCAGATGTGCAAATGCAGGTAATTCATTAGTGTGAGGACCAGGCCATCCTGAGCCCTAGGACCCCTTTTACACCTGGCCATTATTGTGATTTGTATCTACACTCCTGAGTCCAAAATGCTAATGGCTTTCAGTAAAGGTTCAGACTGAAACCCTATAAAGAACCTTAGATCTCACATTAAACACAAACTAGCTGGACAATGTTTTTCCTGTCTGTGTCGAGTGGAAGAGTGAAGTCTGCTCTGTAAGGTTTCACCATTCAAAACAATCAAAGGGAAATATTTTTCCAGACTAACTGACTGCACCTGTCTGTTTGGTTCTTGTTAAATGAAGCTTAACATAGTGCCATTTTGGCTTGGTCTGTTTTTCGTACTGTATAGATGGAAACTTGATAAGAATTTAACCGTATACATGTCCATTTGGCCATTTGGTTAGTCGGTTTGACATTCCATTGATGTATGTGGAGTGAAATGCAAATCAGTTCATATATAGGGCAGCTCCTTTAGTGCCCGGGTGCTGCACCCATAGTGTGTGAAGGAGAGATACCGCAGATCTTTCCCTCCGGCCGCTGCCCTTTGTAGTCTATTACTACAGTAGTCCACTATGTATTCTAGTATGTGCAATAAAACTCAGTAGTCTATTTCTTTTTCTACTAACGTACCAACAGAAATCTTAATGTGATGACATAGTCTGGTAACAAGGGGCTTGCCCCATCATTCTCCTCTTGCAGTGTAACCAGGAAGCTGATTGGCTCTTTTTTACTAAAGGGCATGACATATCATCTCTTCAGTTGTTCTTTGTTTTTTTCTGTTCTGGGAATGGGAGGAGTAATGGGAGGAGTTTGAGTTGTTAAACATGGCTTGGAAAGACAGATTAAGTTACACTAGTAACATCAGGCTAAATAAATCTCAGACCGCTTCCTAGATATGACTGAGTGTTTACCTCAGTTTTAAATGTGTAATTTATGTATTTATCTTTATTCTTTCAGATACATTCTCTTTAGTCGTTCCTGATGGTTTTATATCAGGACAGTTGGGATCTTCAGTGGTCCTGCCTTGCACAGTTTCTCCTGCATTGGATTGTAAGAGCTATGAGGTCAGCTGGTACGGTCCTAAAGACAAAGACAACCTTATTCTGGTGTACAAAGAACTACAGGTCCAGGAGAACACTGGAGATCCTCTTTACAGGAACAGAGTGTCTCTGATTGGAGATCTGGAGAAAGGGGATCTCTCTCTAAAGCTGGAGAACTTCACACTAGCAGACAGAGGAGAATATGTGTGCTATGTTAAGAGTTCTAAATGGCATAAAGAGGCGAGTGTGTTCCTCAGCCTTCCAGGTAAAGACATGACTCAACACTTATAAACATAAACAATCATCAGGACGTTCTGGTTAACCGTGTTTCTGTCACCAGTTTAAACACACGTGAGAGTGTTTCCTGCTGTCTCATAATTTCAAGTTGTGGTTAAATTAATCATTTAATAATAAATAACCTGCTAATTTTATTTGTTTATGTTTTAATCCATATACAATAATGAATAAATACAATTAATGTTCTAATCAATCCTTTAGTGGTTGGATCTTCTCCTCTCCTCTCATTGGCTGAAGCTGGAGAACAGGTAAATGTTACCTGTGCATCAGGTGGATGGGCACCAAACACAACTCTCACCTGGAGAGACAAAGAAGGACGAGAACTCACGAACAGTGTTGCTCACTATAGAACAGGTGTGTAAACACTATAAACACATTAAAACTGTATTAAACATTTATAGGGACTCATATTTGTGGTTATAGCTATACAGTTAACTCCTTTTCTCTCTCTCTCTCTCTCTCTCTCTCTCTCTCTCTCTCTCTCTCTCTCTCTCTCTCTCTCTCTCTCTCATACAGACTCTGATAGGTTGGTAAGTGTGAGCTCTTGGCTGCTTGTCTCTCCCTCTGAGTCAGAGTGGATCTCCTGTTCTTTGGGTTTATCCGATCAGGAGATGAAGGAGGGAAGAGTGCTGCCACTCAAACCTGCTACTGTACCAGGTGAGTCCCAGAACACTTGTTTTTCAGTGGTCATCAAAACAATTCTCAGATACATATACACATTAATACAAAACATTAATTATGTTTATAACAGGGTGCAGAGTCGTCATCATCTTATTCGTTATTGGTCTGTTGATGTTGGTTTTAGTGACAGTCGTCATCTTCAGGATCAGAGGTAGGAAGTGTTCAGTTTTCAGTTGGGCTGGGAAATATGATGATGTTTATTGTTACTGTAATATTTTGTGTCAGGGAAATCTAACTTCATAAAGAATCCTAAGTGCATATTTCAAAGAGATTATAATTATTCCTGTTTATCTGGATTTAGTGCAGTTAATAACTGAATTCAGAGTTTCTGATAGTACTTATTTAAGCTGGTTCATTCGTTTTTATTTTTCTCAAAACTGAGTGAAACTAAGCATCACAGTGCAGCTTCTTCAGTTACTGTGGTGTTATATTTTGACCATATTGCTCACTTCTAGTTATCATCAAGTCCTTATTAAAGCATCACACTGTCATGACACATTCTAATCTTTGGGATTTTCTGGATTACAGGCTGCATTTTCCCAAAACGTTCCCAGAAGGATTCTCCATTGACAGGTAAGACTCAGTCTGCTGCTGTGAGGAAGCTGCATCTTCAGCATTAATCTTCAGACACTCCACACCAAGACTGAACATGACTACTGTGTTTCTGAGCACTAAGAGATCCAGCTATAGTTATTAATAAGAGAATATAGAAATGAGGAGAATCTTCTCAGGATGTACATGATGTTCTTTCTCTTAAGGTCCTTTAGAAGAAGAAGGAGTTAACCTTGTTGGTGAGTAGACCTGGATAACACTCTTAACCCTTTCACTGCCTATACACCTCCTTTCTGATCTCACTGCCTTTACACCTCCTTTCTCATCCCACTGCCTTTATACCTCCTTTCTGATCTCACTGCCTTTACACCTCCTTTCTCATCCCACTGCCTCTCTGATCTCACTGCTTCTGCTTTTAGACTTTTCTCAGCCTTAGTCATTTTGATGGAGAGAGTCAATGCTTTTATTAAAATCTGAACTTAATATTTGTATGTTAAAGGTTTCAGAACTTCAGTAAACTGATAAAATAAATCCTGCCACTGTTCCAGTACAACACAATAGATATAAGATAGGACAGCTACCTACATGTAAACCCTATACTGACCCCACACTGTGAGGAGGTTTAATTGATAAACACACACAAGGATCAAAGCTGGAGAACTGAAAACTAAAACTGGTTGTTTATTCCAACCAATTTTAGAGCATTCCTGTTGATCCATTCGATACGTATAACTGTGCAGTACACTTTGCAGAAAATTAATTAAACTTCAATTTATAAAAAATTAATTATGCAATTTCATGATCAAACATATCTTCTCAATATCTTCTCAGAATGTTCACACATAGTCATCCTGTAAACGTGCACATATTTGTAGGTGTCTGTTTTCCTTTCAGTAGAAACATTTAACAAAGAAACACAGCCAGTTCCAGAAACAGGCCTCTTTAAAACCTATATTCACCCATATATACAAATATCTGACAAACTTAATATTTGACACTTTACCCACATACATAGAGATATATATATATATATATATATATATATATATATATATATATATATATATATATATATATATATATATATATATATATATGTATATCTTTGTAATTATTAGATTTTCCTTCAAGTGAAAAACATCCCAGTGCATGGATTCTATGATCTTCATCAATAATGTTTAGAACAGCACTCATTATACTTGTTTTATAAGCTTTTAGCTTTGACTCTCAGCAAGAGATCATTTCTCACTGTAAAGATAAAAACACTAACACATCATTTTCCTTTAAACAGTTTCAGCAACAAGCAGCAAAGAATCAAATTCAGAAGCAGAACGTCCAGGTACATTTCCTCTCATCCACATCTCCATCAGTACACCATCTTTATAGCCCTTTCATACACATCTCCATCAGTACACCATCTTTATATCCCTCTTATCCACATCTCCATCAGTACACCATCTTTATAGCCCTCTCATCCACATCTCCATCAGTACACCATCTTTATATCCCTCTCATTCACATCTCCATCAGTACACCATCTTTATAGCCCTCTCATCCACATCTCCATCAGTACACCATTTTTATAGCTGTCTAACATGTTTCACACCTGCTCCTTCTAAATGACTCCAGCTCTTCTCTCTCCTCTTTATACAGACTGGGAAAAGATGCTCACACGCAAAGGTAAATAATACTCTCCACTCCTGCATCTCATCTTTCTCAACATCGTCCTAACCCTGCTCCCAACACTCACCTCTCCATCACATCTGCACCATCCTCCCAAATGCCCCCAATCACCACTCCATCACATCTGTCTCCCCACCCTCTCAAACACAAGATTAACATCAGGATTCAGTGTTTCTGATGTAGATATAATGTACATCACTAATATCACATTTACATAATCAATAAACACATTCCCACCGACTCTGTAATATGAATAATAACTGATCCTCTTTATTTTCTGAATCTCCTCTTATTAAGTTGAAAGTCTTTATAAGTTTCTTTCATGAGTTTATATAGTTTATATGTTTATGTGTATTTGATGTATTATTTTCAGTGGCCATCACACCTCAGTCATCAGACTCTAACCTTACTCTGGACTGCTGGTTTAGAGAGAGAATTCACACAGGACAGTATTACTGGGAGGTGACTGGACTCACAGACGTATCACACAACACTGAAATATTTAAGAATCATATATGTCCAACATTCTGGTATGTGGGTGTAACTAACCAATCAGCAGAGAACAGGAGACCATTTCCTGTAACTCCACAGAATGGCTTCTGGGTTCTTCAGTATGATAAAGATAAAGGGTACTATGTTAATGATCCCTCTCTGACTCCTGTTCTAGTGAGAGATCGGTTCTCAAAGCTGGGAGTGTTTATAGATTGTGAGAAACACACACTGTCTTCCTCCCTCACTCCTGTTACATTCCCCGGATTTCAACACTATATATTCACTGTGAAATATCTCAAGCTGACTGTGTGAACTGTGATGAACTTTATCTACAATAATAGTGAAAATGTTATTACTCCTGTATCTGATGTAATGTAACAGTTTTTTGATTTATGAGAGTTACAGTTTGTACATATTTTGCTTTTGTACTTTTTTTATGATGACAATAAAATATATTACAGTATAAAACAACCCAGCTACTGTTATGACTGATTTACCTGTGAGGCCTGAAAAACACATATACAAGCTTTTAGAGAAAGAGAAGGACTTTAGAACAACTTCAGAAATCTAGAAAAAACAAAAAGTGATAGAGCCATAGAGTTAGCTTATAAGTACATATTATAAAATTATATTATCAGATAATCTAAAGAGAATCTTGATGAAGTGAACCTGCAGTTCTTTCATGGTGGTTTCTTGAATTTCTCAGTTCTGGTACCATTTGTCATTGTCACGCATTACAATGTCTTTTCAACTAAGCGTGTTGCTTGCAGAGTCAAAAGAATATTAAAAAAAAAAAAACGACACGTCATGCAACAACCAAGAACGGCACAGCAATACACTTGGGAAATACTAGGTTATAGAAGAGTACACAGATGGGGGTCAGAATCCAAAAGGGCAGGCAGACAGGTAGACAAACTAGAAGGGAGATCAAGAGCCGTAGTCAAGAAAAACAGTGACAGGGTCGAAAGCCAGAGGTAGATAGGTAGAGGATAGATAGAGAGATTATATTTTTGCATCCAGAATAATAATGTATATTAATATAATCTCTCTTTCATAGTCAGTAAGTTAAAATTGATGACAGTAAAGTCACCCTCGCGAACGACTGCGCTTAACTCTTATTACTGCGTTTGAGTACTGTAGTTAATAATGTAGATACTGTGACCTCCTTACGAAAACTGAAAACCTCTTATATAAAGCTTTGAGAGATTTTGTTCCGCACAACAGAGATTTTGTCCCCTCAAATATATGAATGTGTAATAAGCCCTTTATAATGTTTTTCTGTATGAGTTTGTTTTTATACTTTAACTACAGTATTAGAACTATAAACTAAAGCTCGCTTGTCCCTAAGAACTAAATATAACCAGTATTTACAGTATAGTTCCTGTAGTAGTACATATACTGCATGGAGTATAGTACAGGTTGTTTTTTGCTGTATATCTACACACTACTTACTGGATCTGTGGTAACTGGTTTAAAGGTGTGATGTTCTGTCGGGTGTGTGTGGGGTATTTACTGGCTGCCTATAAAGTATGTGTATTATAATCTTCTCCAACATTCTAGTTTATCCACATTTTAATAGATCGCCATTAGTACAACCCAACCACCAACCTATGGAACATTCAACAGATGAAGCTGCTGCTGGTTCAAAGTGAAAGCGCAACTTACCCTAAAGCCCACAATTAGCGTCAGACGGCTAGTTGTTAGTGAACCAAAGAGTGCTAAATCTCTGTTTACTCCCATTCACATCACTCAGGAGGTGCCATCTTGGAACACCAGGCATTGCCTTCTCCCCTCAGGGGTCCCGCCAGGCATGTCTCTAGAGCTCAGTTAGGTAATAAACACAGTGGGTTGTATTTTGCACAATCCTCCTGTAATATAATAATAGTTTGCACAGTCACAATGCGTTCAGATATATAAATGATTCCCCCTAATAAACTAATTCAGGGATCAGTGTTTCTGCCTAGGTTCCCTGTTGTGGTTTATGAAGCTCGCTACTAATGGTCTAATGATCGGTGTTTCAGGGATGTTTCCATGAGTGTGTTGGCTCACAGGTGAACAGTCTGATCGTTGTAAGAGCTGACCTGTGTCTGATTCAAGGATGCCCGTATATCTAAAGCGGATCTAACGATGTTACTTTCAGGAAACTGTGTTTTTGTGTATGCGAATGGTGTTATTCAGGATCCTACTAGGAAATTAAAGCCTTTAAAAACAGCACTGTTTGTACCGCCAGCTTCCCCCTTGTGTGCTGTTTGTTTTGTTCATTAACTGTTAGCTGAGTCTGATAGTTTCACAACTGCATCATGATAAATGCCCATAAGTTAACTGGGGTAAGCAGATAAGCAAAGATTACAAGAAGTCTAAAATTACTCTACTACAGTGCTCAGGTGCTTCTTTTGCGAACCAGAATGTCGCTACCTCCAAAAGTCTCTTCAAAGAACATATTGCCTTATATATTGTTGTTATTATATATATTTTATCATTATATATCTACATTAATTCTCAAGATGGCCGGCTTGATTGCAAGCGAGTACAACGCGAGCCCCTCGGCTTCCTCTCCCAGTTTTAGTGCAAAATCACTGCGTATACTGCTACTTAATTATCTCCTGCTATTATTCGCTCGAATCACTCGTGCGCAACCAAAGATACTAACCGACAAACCAATGCCCTTGAGATCTTATATGCACCACTGCCAATAAAAATCATCGCTCCTGGATAATCCTTATTCATACTTCGACGCAGCTAACCTCCAGAGACTAACCAGGACCACCGAGACTCTAGCCGAGCCATTCAATTCCGACCAGGAAGTACCCGGCGGCCTGGCGACCTGTGACCGGCTAACAAAGCTCGTGCAGGCCCAAGCCGTCGTATGGAGGGCGCGGCGGCACGACAGCTATAAGCGCCAAAATCCCGTTTCGGCTGGCGCTCACCACTAACCTAGCCATTTCCTCTCAATGTTCAGTCGTTGCTACACTCACCCAAGTGTGAACAATTTGCACGCCAAACTAAAGATCATGGCATCATCCTCGCACAAGATAGGTAAAGAGCTCCATGCCGACTGCAATCTTACCATGATTTATTCGGGAAAACATAGCGCAGCTTAGCAGCTTGATGTTGTTGCGAACAGATCCGACCGTCGGTGGAACTGAGCAAGGATCCGCCCCACTGATCTTCAAGAGCCGACAGGTCAGCGCATAGACTCTGGGAAACAAAAAAGCGTGCCGCTCGGTGGTCAGTTTGGCATTTTATAGCTAAAACAAAACATGGTTGCCACGGAACTCTGTCGTTGTTGACACACCCACTGCTAACCGCTGATCTGGAAGTCCATGATTATATAATGTGACAGACCTTTCCTACATCCCACGAGAGGCTTAGCTTGCGTCATGCTGGCTGCAGTTTATGTTGTCCTCCTACGGATGCACTAAGGCTAATGTGGCTATGAAAGACCATTTGTGCCTGCTACTAAGCAAACTGCAAACTGAAGCACCCGGACTTTGAGCCTTTATTGTACACTGGAGGACTTTTAACCACTCCAATCTGATAGATCCTGGACTTCCCAAAGTTTTACCAGAAATGTCTCCTGCCACAACAAGTGTGCGCACAAAAACTTCTAGATCATAGTTTACACCAGATATAAATGTGGCTGATGCTCTACAGAGCTACACCGCCTATTACCCCACCTACGGCGACAATCCTGATCACCTTTCTTGGTTCCTGCTCCCCACGTACACTCCAAGTCATCAACGTGTGAGACCCACAACAATGGGTACTCTGTCAAGACATGGAGGGAAGAGGCTGACTGATTCATCCCTTCAGCCATCAGACTCCAGACACACCGATAGGAAGCGTCAAATTGCAGCCCAGGCCACCACGGATCTCACACACAAACATTGACAATTTTACACATAACTCATGGTCCTGAAACATATTAACAGCTGTCGTGGACAGAGTAGCATGACCCACAAAACATAATACACATATTCCCAAATCAGAAGCCTTGGATGAACAGGGGAGAGGGTTCGCCTTCTGCTTAAAGCAAGAGATTCTGTGAATACAGATCTGGTGACCAAGAGGCTTACAACCTAGCCAGCGCCACCGCAGAAGAGGCATCTCCAGGCTAAACACTGCTACAAACAGCGGATTGAAGAGCACTTCAACTTCCTCTGACCCTCGGCGTATGTGGCAAGGCATACCACAAATAACTGACTACAAGCCGTCGAGCACTGCTCCCCACACAACGTGCCTCACTGTCTTATGACACTAAACTGAGGGGAGGG